>JACCGJ010014960.1:0-39952 GCA_013407085.1 Atriophallophorus winterbourni | reverse complement strand
ACACCGGTAGTAAATACCGAAATATTAACTGCCATACAACCATGATATGATCAAATTATAAATTGGGAAAGATACTTGAAGAATGTAAAAACCGTAGGTGAATACGCACAAACATACTGCGGAGAAGTGAATACTCCTCAGATGATGCATACATCCAATCACATTTTGTGAACGAGTAGAGTCACAGCTAAGCACCGTGCGAATTAATCAAGTTCAATACGCCAATCCCCTTGCACCCATCTCACTGTGTTGTTTCTTATAGGCAATTCCACTCGATTTGCAGGTTGGTCGCGGATTTCTGGTGCTATAGGCTCATCGTTTACACTCACCGGAAGAAGCACAATATTTGTTTCACTTGCGTACGGACATAATAGCTTTTCTGCTTTCAGACCCTTTGAAACGTGGCATGTTTTTTTGTAAATATTGATGACCTGTCGACGTCGGTTGCAAGTTGAGTGAATGTTTTTCTCCTTGTTCGTTAGAATCCATCACACCAGGTTTGTACCGTGAAACCGAGGTGCCTTCACTGTTCGGTGGTATCCTGTGCACCTAGTTACTCATGTTTGAAGTTTATCCACCCACCAAACAATTCCATCGCCTAAGATTACGTGATATTAACTAACTATGTTCCATTTGTGTGCGCGGGTCTATCGATATCTGTTCTATGGTGCACTCACCCATTCAAGTGGCTTCATTGATTGCTTTTCTTACTTTCTGGCAAGTTAACATTTCATCTACCTCAACGGTGCTACTTTCATCTATCCATGAAACAGCTGTTATCATGTTTGCAATTAACCGCTGCACTGTGTAAACCATTTTGTCCAGTGCACTTTGATAATTGTGAAATGATCCGTGGTGTCTTGTTCCTATTTCTTTCGGTTGTCTCGTTTTACGGTATTTATTCGGTGGTATTACTACCGTTTACTTATATTAGCAAATTACTCAAGTGTCATCGAGGAGCCTCCATCTGGAACTCACGTTGCGGTCTTACTACTATTTTCCTTTTCTTATATCTCTCTAGGCCTGACGGTATCTTAGCCCATGTGCCATCTTTGATTGTGCGGCAACTTGCCTGGATCAGGCTTGTGATTCCTCCTACATACCTACTCAATATTGTGCCAAGAGAATCACTCAGTTATCAGACTGTGTATATTCAATTAAAACTGCTTATTAATGCTAACAGTATAACATTTCATTTATTAATTATTTTGTTTAGGGTTTGATTCAGATGTTATAGTGAACAAACTGAATTAACTCGTGCATGCGGATCCTGATCTTACTGTCCCTACCTGATGAGTACAAACAGCACGAAACCGATCGTGGGGTGTGTGTGTGATGGAAATGCATGCAAATGAATATTTTAACTCGTGTATTGTCTTTTACATACGCACACCACGCTTACCCTCTACTGTTGATTTCGGGCTGCTTTCCGTCGTCAATAAAATAACGTCCTATAGCCGGCTCCCCTTGGTTTTACGTCCATCAGGTTTGGGTAGTGTGCTCCTGACCATCATTCCCTTCAAGTAAGGTAAGCATGTTTTCGCGATCACTCGTACACTAACGTGATCAGTCAAATTATCATGGCCTATCGCATACCGGCAGCTTCCCATGTTTATTCTGAAGACCATCAGCGTGTTTGGTTTCACTTGCTCCTCGAGACCTCTCTGCTCTTTTACCGCAGTTTTAAGTGAGTGTAATTTGCTACCTCTGCTTTCTTACTAGTTACGAAGAACTTGCTCTTGACCGTTCTCTTTGGAGTAATACTGTGAAGCCACATTTTCAAGCTGGCGAAAGGCAGGTGCTGCTTCGGGTGTTGATATGAGATGACGGTGAATTCATGCAAACGATGCCAAACGACCGAAAGCTACGTTTCGCTATGACCGTTTTGTGGGGGATTGGACTTGCAACGTATATCCGACATAGACCCAAGGAGGCCAGCAGTAACCTCTCAGTATCATGATAATTAGATCGATACTGCACCTTGCTACTCGATTGGAATCCTGTGTGATTTGTTGCACTGTGCTATCGTGACATCGACCAATCGTTCGCAGCTTATAAAAACAGCACTAGGGCGCTCTTTGACAAGTGCATTTAGACGCCTTCCATTCTTGCACTTTCTTGCGTTTCAACCTGCCCAAATGGTTGGTCGGTTATTCTAGTTTCGCGGAGGGCTAATCTATGCTGAGCGCATTTTTGAAAGTGTTTCGTCGAGCGTGTTTACCATCAGTGGTCGGGGATGCTCATGTGCCATGCGCTTACACTTCATAGTAAATTATGTAAAAAAACAAGGAAATGTGCATAATTAGTGAAGTTGTTCATCTGGTCGTGATTCGAAATACCAATGAATTTACGCACGTCTGAGGTAATTCGGTAGTTTCAAATTCTTTTTCAACCTTTGTTATTTCTGGTCAAACTTACGTTTCATTAGTTTACATGCCATTTTGCGTGTGTGTACGACTTCTGCGCTATGCAGATAACACCGTGCTAGATTGATTTGTCGCTTATACTGCGCTGCATGCGGAAAAAACGTTCAGACTCACTGAAATTTCTTTTCTTATATTTTCTTATTATCTTATCTCGCGTGCAGTGAACGATTGTGTCGCTCTTTGCTTGTAATTTCATACTACATACCACTTCGTGCCAGTTAGACACCTAAACAATCGTAATTCTCGAGTGCTGTTGGATTTCGTGATGACTTTTCCCGAAGGATTTAGCAAAAAACATGATTTTGTTTATTGTTATCGGTTTTTCGTAATATCACATATTTTAGGTTCCCCATTAATGTACGCAAAAGTTCTACACCTATTCTAATAACTTGTAACATTTACTTTATTATTCTAACATTTCACGGATGTGCAATCGCGCAGCACTTCCGTGCTGTGCAGCTAACGCCTTGCTAAATTGATTTGCCACCGGTAGTGAGCTGCACGCGAATACACGCTGGAGTCTCACTACCATTGCTATTTTCCTTTCCCATGTCTGCCTACTTCTGGGCAGCCCGAGTGTATTTTAGCCCACGTGCAATCTTTGGCTGTGTGGCACTTTGCCTGGATCAGGCTTGTAATTTCATGCATACATACAGCTCAGGTGAATCCATCAATCGCTTAACGGTTCAGCTATCTTCAGGCTTCTAAACAAAATACGTCTTTGTGATTTCAATAAACGCGGATGTAAATGAGAAACCGTGATCTGCGGAACAAACAACGGCAAGCGGTTACCCACAACAGGAACGTGGATATCAATAATACCAACCTCCAAATCCTTGATCCGAACTTTTGGCTTCCATCGCAAAGCCTTATAATCAGCTCCCAGACCCGGTAATCCGTACGGCAAAGGTTGTGTATTTGAGGGATCGGAGACGCTGGTCGACGGAACAGAATTGGGGCCGATAGGCCGCGGGGGTAGCGGGGAGCGAGAGAGAGAGAGAGTAGGAAGAGACGACTAGAGAGATATAGAGATATGTATCTCGATGAGAGATATAGATAGATATATCTATAGACTATATATCATATGATATATATATGTCGTTGTCCTTAACGATCTCTCTCTGCCAAGGCATCCTGTCGATATCTCAGCCCATCTGCACTTTGTGACCTGATCTCAGAGTTTTGATTTCATTCGCCGTACTTGTATTGCTATCGTTGCTTTATGTACACCCCTTTGTCGCATCCAACTTTTCGATCAGATATTGACATGATTTTCCCACTTCTAATCAGTGTGTATAATGTCGATTTACCGCATGTCTCTTTATCACAACTATCGCGTAATCTTCTATCCAACGTATGTTTGATAACCTGCATGCTCGAATCACATAAATTTTCACGATCCCGGTGCTCCTTATCCTGGTGATTCATTCCCCTTTTCACCGCTTCATCTCATTGTCTTTCGTTCCACAATCCAGCGGAGTATCTGAATATCGCTCGGCGCGTCAAAGAATTGTTCCACGATTTCGACATTCACTGCACCACTATCCAACCGGAATTCGAGGAGGTGAGTATACACAACTAACGGGCAGTCTCCTTATGTCGTTTCACAAATATTCGTTGTTATCTGCTTCCGTTTTATTTGTCCAAAGTGATAACCGACAACCAAGTCAGCGAGCCTCCCATACGGAACTTCAATTTTAATAGAAAAAAAAAATCAAAATGTCTTTCAATTTGCTTCCGTGGATTCTATTAAACATTTCGCCATCAATTTAGACGTTACCGTTTTCCATACTTATTTTCTTCTGTTTCTGCACTCGCCGCCCACTCGTTTCCTTCGTCATTTTAACGTTCTGTTTACTCGTCCGGAATCGAGCGCATATTTCAACTTTCTTTGGCAGTTGTGTACATTGCATGCGCGCTGGTTGTCTTATGACGGTGAAACTTGGGATTCCCATCCAGCATTTGTCATTTGAAAATCATTCATTAAGGTATCGTGGATGGAAAATATCGAGGATCTTAAGCCTTACAAATTGCCGTACGCAGTAATTTTACCCAAGTTCCACAGCGTTACCTATATTCAACTCGGTCGTATTCCGAAAGATATGTACAAATGGGATTAGAAACTCGATCTTTGTGCTGACCGCTAAACTGCCATGCGGGCACCACCTACACATATTGTTGTTCTCATATCTGTTTGCACCGGCATCCGAATTGTTGTGTTGTTGTTCTAACAGGGGATGACTATATCGATGGGTATCCCTTGACTGGAAAGGGTCCGAATAGCTGCCTGTTGATTTTACCACATTCATACACGCAGCTCACCAACTGTTATTGTATGGTTTTTTTACACACTTTCACACCACAATGTTGAGTTCGAAGTTCTCCTATTCGACCACGGGTAGCAATGGGTTCAACAAGTCGGTTCTTTTTTCCGAAGGTCACTTTAACGAACCAGTACGTCCAATTACTTTGATTGATTGTTTGATTAATTTTGGATGTTGTCTCTCTCTGTCATATCTGTCTAGGCCTGGGCAACCTGACAGTATCTTAGCCCACGTGTAGTCTGTGACTGCACGGCACTTTGCCTGGATCAGGCTTGTGCTTTCATTCAAGTGAAGTGTCGTGGAAAGCTTGGTATGCTACATGACAGCGAGTACCGCAAGGAAGCTGTCATGCTGATGTCGCTTATCATTCACAACACTCTTCCTTGAATACAGTTTCATTCGAGGTGTAAGTCGCCTGATCCCAGTTGGTCCTGGCCTAGGTTCAGTAGGTCTACCTTTCCCCATACTCTTTTAGAATATTTTACGAGCGTGGTTGTATGGCAGTAGCACTCGGAACGTGTTACCGTTGTACTCATGTGCATGATGATGGTGAACGATTGCTGCATTTCTTGCTGAGCTATCCATTTCACATTTAGAAGGCTGGAAAATTCAAAGTCAATTCTGCCTGTGTGTGGCATGCATGCGTGAAATCACAGGCCTGATCTAGGCAAATTGCCGTACAATCATAGACTACACGCGGGCTAAGATACTTTCAGGTTGCCCAGGCCTAGACAGATATGGGAAAGAAAAATAGCAATGCGGGTGAGACTCAGGCGTGTTTTCGCATGTGTGTCGATTTTTGGCTAAACTCTTGGATTCACCAGGAGTCAATCAGCGTATCACAAAATCTTGATACATCTTACCGTTGGTTTTGTTTCTTGACTCGTCATCGGTGACACATCACCCAACGACAACCCACAACTAGGAATCTGCGCATTTTGATTTAGTTTGTTATCTTTCATTCACTCGAAATACGGTCTCCTTTCTTGTCGATGCACTGTTAATATTCTCATCGCTCACGTTGACTTCCACAGTCTCTTTCGATCTATTTGTGATCCTATCGTACATCATCACGTCGACTACGTCTGCAGCGATTGTTACGTCGAATCGCACGCTTCAAGCAGTCAATGTGATTCTGCCAAACTACCAAATCTCAAACTTGACCTGTGAAGGCATCAGTCGCAGTGCATGAATGCAGGCAAAGTGTTGCACACTCAGGGACAAGGAAAATGGCAACGTATTTATGCATGTTGACCTTTGACATATGAAGTTATCATGGTGTTAGCTGCATATCTTGAACTCGCCGTGAGGCTGACATGAGACTACGGTTGGAGCTCCTCAGCGAGATTGAAGTAGCGTTTTTCGTGCCGCTTTAATCCGAACATGTTCAGTTTTTCCACCTTATATTTTCTAGCCAAAGTTAACCGTAAATATTATCTACGCACGTGTTTACACCCTTTGTTGTCAGTAATTTACCAGTCACTTTTCATGGAAACGCGGTTCGCATCGTTTCCAGCATGCACACTTGATATCAAGCTAGATTGTGGTCGTTAGATGTACTCAAAAACTTGCCACTCGAACGGAAACATTTGACTTTACATCGGCGTCGACAACGTGCCAACTTTTCCGATACCGAACGGTTCATTGTCATATCTGTTATCGATTTCATCCACCAGACGTCTGCATAACGGCTTCTGTTCCGTGTGGTTTGAGTTGTTCGATTTTCATTTTCTGGCCCAGTCGATTCCATTTCCCTATTCTGTGATTATGTTATGATATGAAAGCACAAGCCTGATCCAGGCAAAGTGCCGCACAGTCAGAGAGTGCACGTGGGCTAAGATACTGTCAGGTTGCCCAGGCCTAGACAGATATGAGAATGCAAAAAGAACAGGAAATGGTAGTGAGTCTCTAGCCTGTTTCAGCATGCAGCTCACTACCTCTGGACAATCAATGTAGCAGGGTGTTACCGCACAGCACAAAGTAATTAATCAGATTTTTCTTTTTCATCTTACTCGCTATCATTGGAGGCAGTCTAATTGCTTTCAAGGCTTGCGTTAAATGTCTCCTACTGCTTCGACTCTCTTGTTATACTCGCTTACAACCGCAACAAAATGTAGTATGCTGGTAACCATGGCCAGCATCTTACTGGCTCTCACGGTTAGCTAATCCAGCATGGTGATCGTCGATCGATACAGGGTGTCGTGGATTGTCGGTTGGAAGCCTTGTGTGCTTTTTGTGAATGCGTGAAACTTCGAATACCACTCGATGCTGGTTTCACGCAAATGGTATGACTCAAGCGGTCTGTCCGGCTTAGCATACACAGAATTAGTGTCCCTGTGTTTATACAACGACTAGTGAAGTTTTGTCAGGTTGGAATCAGCTGTTTAGCGGCAAACAGTGTCCGAGTTCCGATATTACTGTGATAATTCATGGGACCTAGGCCATTGATTACTTACTTCGACTAATCTCTGTTCATTGATTGCAGGGATGTAATGAATCAGTTTCTTTTTTTATAAAACTTGTTCCTGTTCTTATTTCTTCCTCATATCTGTCTAGGCCTGGGTATCTTTGCCCAGTCTCTGACTGTGCGGCACTTTGCCTGGATTATGTTTGTGCTCTCATACATACATAAAACTTGAATCACAGTCTGTGTGTATTTTACTCACCCACCAATTGGTCGAATTCACTGCTCTCATCATGATTTGTCTTGCCAGTATTCTGAACATGAGCCAGAACGTGAAGTAGACTATCAGGCATGTGTGTTGGACTGCGGCCCGAACAAAAATTGCCAATCCGACACATGTTGTCCGGCTCCTTCAGGTCTCGAAGTCAGCTCCAATTCGAGAACATCGGCAACCACCACCGGTGACGAGGTGCACACCAATCGTAGCGGTCCTCAAATACTCGAGACGAATGCGAGCAGTAGCGTGGTTTGTGTGGTTTCCGAACGCGCTACGACGCCCGCGGATCATTTGACGAACGTTTGAAATGGAGTTCGTCGCGGTTGCTGATCAGTCGCCATTCCTTCTTCCTTTGTTTTCCTCGATTCAACCGATCTCCGAAATTTCTATTTCCTAAACACGAACGCACACTCCAAGATGCTCGTTTTATCTGGCGCATTTCGCATCAGGAACGTGATGAAAGGCCTTTTGTGTACATACATACGTGAGAAATCGCAATCGACCCACGTACAATGATCCTGTTCTAGTCTTGCCTGCTTTCACAATCCACTTAGCGTCTATTCAAAGTCTGTTTTCCATCGGTCTTTGGTTTCCACCTGTAATCTCATTTAAAATTGACTCTGTCTTCTTCTTCTTCTTCGGTTTTCGATCATCCAAACAGCTTGGTTAAACATGAGGTTGTATCTTTGAGGACTCGGTCTTGTGTTTGGTTCACTATAAAAAAAGAATTTCTCACTTATTTGTGCACAACGTCAATCTTTTTGCGTAAAACTTGTGGTTCAGTTATCCTTCATGTGTTTTCATATTATTGACTGTGATTGTCCACCCATGTGCGTAACACCATTCTAAGGGTGCAAAGATGCCACCTGGGATTGTGGTCTGCAAATCAAACATTTGTGGTCAAGTTGTGACTGGAGCTTCAATTTGCCTTGGTTGATATCAGCTGTGTTAATTGTGGAAGCACTATTGAATCAATGCCAAGTCTTGCATACACTCTTCATACATAGGTATTTGGAGGGTTGTGTGTTTTGGCCTTCTTCGGTCGATGTCGACCATGGATGTACATCACAATCACATGAATTTTCAAGTTCTACAGCTCTTTGAATGACTAAGCAGTCCGATTTGGCAGGAACAATCTCTCACGCAGCGCTTGCAACGATAGTCAGAACTCGTTTGTCGGGCGTCAGTTGGAGGGTTAGATAGCTGCTTTCAGCCCACTTGCAGTCTCTGATTGTACGGTAATATGCCCATCTTCAGGCTTGTGGTATGAAACGGTTGGCTGCAATACATTTACTATTATGATGTTTACGCTTAGATGAAATCCTGCTCATAAAATGTGAAATTAAAAGCCTTGATTCAGGAAAGTGCCGCACAGTCAGACTGCACGTCGGCTAAACTACTGCTATTTTGCCCGGACCTAGACAAAATGACGGCAAGACTCCGGGAAGCTTCGACATGCCGCTCAGATACGGAGCAAATTCAGTTTAGATCACAAATGAGAAGTAGGTAAATGATTATGTATGTTTCAGCTATTGTGATGCAGCGACAACAACGAATGCTGAACTTGTAGGCTTGGAAAGTCAGGCACGCAGCTGCATTCCAGCGCTCGCTAATGCGCGAATACCGTCAAATCATCTAGAGTTAGTTTCAGTCGTATGTTTAAATTATTGACTAATTTTGACCTTAATATCTACAATTTGTTTGGTCGCTGAACTGTTACGTTGGTAGCAAACCTACTGTGTTCATCTCGTGGTATAATCTTTGGTGATTTTGACATAAAAGTCCAATTCCATTCATGGATCATCAAGCCATTTATACTCATTCCATGTTGAAGTTGCTCCGAATAAACCGATCAATGTTTTAACTCAATCGCGGCTTCACAAACTTCAGAGAAGCCCCGCCAAACCCGTCTCGTGAATGTCAAACCCTGTGTGGCCCCATAATGTTTATAGCAACACGGTTATGCCACCGATTTTCCGTTCAAGCTGGACTAAACTATTTAGCCACAGTGAACTTATGACATCACAAAACTCGTCTAGCGTTTGTCTGGCTCCGGTCCGCGGGTGTTTATCTTTGGAACAGGATGTGTACGTGCGTCGGATCGCATATTATTTTGATCCACATCGGGTTGAGCGCAACTGGACGAACCCTGGGTGAAATTGTTTGGCAAGGACACAACTACACACACCGTGTGTTGTTTCAACAACCCAGTTGGCGTATTGTTGTAACAACGAGGCCTTTGTGTCGATGCTCATGCTGTTTCGCGGTTTTTGGTAACTCGTTTAGTTCCAATAAACATTTAGTTTAACTGGTTCGTGCTACTGGAACAAAACCGAATAACAATATGTGAGCTTTTTGTTGTTCAGTTCTAAACTTTCTAACCCCATACATCAATGGACATGCGAATTGCAACAACCTACTCTATGAAACTGGCGGGACTTTTGAATTGTTGAACTAGTGAAACATTCCGAACGTTTGATTCTAAATTGCATACGTTCGATCGTGCCTTCCTTTATTGTGTGAGACAAGTTCTAGATGGCTACAATATTAATCCTTTGCTCGGGATAAAACGGTGGCTAGTACTATTGGTCCTCCTAGGCCTGTTTCTTGCTCTAGTTCCCACTCACAACCTTCTGTGACGTCCGTTTCAGTCTGCAATTGGCCGGTATCCATGTCTGTTTTAATGCAACAATGTTACATCTGAATTGTTATTCACCTCGTGATGAGAAAGTGACACGCGGATATAACGTATCCATTTACGTGCCAAGTCCCCTTATTGATTTTTGGCACCATATTTCTTTGGAATTCCCTACACCAACATGTGGTGGACTCTCCCTGCCTAGCGAAAGCAAAATTGCAAAAGAACATCATTCTCTGTTCCTTTTACACCATTATATTTTCAACATTTTCATTCAGACCCTAATCCTGTGGTGGTATAAAGTATTAAATTTTTAACCATAAATCATTGAATCCATGACTAGTCAATTGTCAGTTCACGAGAATTTAATTTACAAGATAAACTGAAATTGATGGCTGCCTGGCATTTCTGGACGGTCAAGTTAGACGAACAAGCGAAGAAAATTCAAGCGCATGCGGATCCTGATCCTACTGCTCCTACCTGATGAGTGCCAACAGCACGAAACCGACCGTGGGGTTTGCGTATATGTGATGGAAATGCATGCAAATGAGCTTTTTTTGTTCATCGTCATGGGTTCAAACCCAGTCTACATGAGTGTGAGCTCATGTGATTGAACAAGTTGGTGGTACGAACCTTATCCAACAGTGGCATACAAGCGCAACTTGCTTATCCATCTGTTTGTTATTTCTGCCAAGCCTGTAAAAATTTAAATATAAATGGCCATCGCAAGAGTATACATTCATCTGTTGGAAAAGCGCCTAATACAACAGCGAGTAGATTGTCAAAACTGGAAGAGGAGCTTCCACAAATGAAAAATTCTATACAGCCACTAATCAATCCAAAAACGTTTAAAGTGAACAAACGAATACGCTCAACTTTAACACCACCAAACCATGCACCCAGGAGAGTATTAAAAACGCCTTAAAGCCGAAATCGCACACATCGAATGCTCCATCAATCAAAGTTGCCTCAAAAGGACTTTTGGCTTAGTGTTTGCTGTACCAATGTGCCAGAGTTAACTAAGGCGTTATTCTCGAATAGACACCAGCATGACTTGGCTAAATGGTTGAAATTGTGCACTTGGATGAATTTAAAAGCGATCCATCCGGTTTCGTTGATTCGCTTGAGTCGTCCCCCCAAAGGGCTAAACCATGATACTCCGCGGTTGCTCAAGGAAATAGTGCTAAGGCTGTTTGCCATGAGAACAGTAAGAAGGTTTACAAGATACTTCTATCGGCATACTTGCTACGGGACGTCAATGAGAATACATCTCGTGTATTGGTTGATGTGCCCTGGTTAGAGCGGGTAAAATCACCACCTGGTAACCAAAACAAAACAAATGATCGCAATAAGCACACTCTTATTCTATTAAATTCCCCAGATGCCACTGGTTCAGATATAAAGTGTAAATCCAGCCACGAGATATAACGGTGGAGATTTATTAGTAATGCTATCCAAACCATCAATGCAGCGGTTATCGATACTTTCTGAATCCCGAAGTCACCTAATTACAAAGCTAATGGTCCACGACCCCTTAAACTTACACTTTTGACCACCCCTATAGTGGATACCGTGCTCAACAAGTGGAACCATTATCGATACAAAGTTCAACGAGAGATCAAAATTATCAGTAAACACCTGAAAACCGACTCAATCGTGGAAGTTTCCGAACCGTACTGATCATAGTGATGCGGGAATCCTGGTCCAAAATCGCATGTCGACCGACTCTATCAGAGTCTGCGATGTAATATGGGTATATCCATTAACACGAGCCCCGCCAACTTTTGCCACGTGTTCAACTTATCTGCTCAAATACTCATAATCCAACACTTTTATCCAGATAAAACATTAAATGTTCGTACACAAATGCCCAATGCTTGACAAATAAATTACCCGAGCTTCGCGAAAAATATACACCACTCTTGATAGCCGCAACGGAAACGTGGTTCAATCAGCAATTAGATGAGGAGTAAATTTCCATTCCAAACATGTTTCTTTTTCATCGTACTCAAATGGACCGTGGAGGAGGAGGTGTTGCTATTTACTATGATCAACACCTCACGTTCAGAGAAATCACAGGCAACGTTTTGATACTGGAAGACACATTGTGGTGTTCACTTGAATTAGCAACAGGTGAAAACGGTGTTGTTGGTGTGACTTACCGACCACCGTCAGCAGACGAAGCAAACAATGCTAGTTTACTTGAGAAAACTCAGCTGGTTGTTTCCAGATATCAAAACAGCATCCTGATCATGGGTCACTTTAATCTCTCGAATTGACCAAAAAAGCGAGATTCCACCGGTGAATTCTCTTGATCATCTATTCTACGAAATGTTCAACGACATTTACTTACTACGACTGGAACTATATCCACTACTCTCGAAGCCGCCAAAGCACTCAATTTTACTTTAGAGTGTTCTGCTGCGCCTGTATTCAGTTCACAAATTAACACAATCACGAAATCGCTGTGAGCCGCGGAGTGTCCTGTTGAGGCCACTCGGGTTAAATACAAAAGCGTGTGACCGTGTTAACCACAACATACTGCTACAGAAATTCAAACAGCTCTGGGTGGGCGGCAGATTATTGGCCTGGATACAGCATTACTTGACTGGTAGGATCATCAAAGTTAGAGTTGATGGGACACTATCCAGCCAAGTAGAAGTTATAAGTGGCGTACCTCAAGGTTCAGTCTTGGGGCCAATACTCTTTCTGATGTACACGAAAGATATGCCTGAAATCGTACGCAGCAAAATCATTTTATTTGTAGATGACATCAAAGTCTGGTCTAGCCAACTTCTACAGAGAGATCTCGAAGCACTTCATACGTGGTCCTTTCGAAACTGCTTACCATTCAACATCCAAAAATCTCAAATGTCGGTAAATCCTTCGAATTCATATACTCTTTGATACATCAGCAACTTCCATGGGTTACGGAAGAGAAAGACCTGGACATGTGGATTATCAGTAACCTAAAGTCTTCACTGCAGTGTTCTGTGGTATACGAAAATTCATGCCATACCTTAGCACTCCTCAGAAGGATCTTCGGTAGTTTCACAAAGCAGATACTCCCACGGATAATTAACACCTATATCCGGCCAACGATGGAGTACGCTGTCCAAGCATGTTCCCCATGGTTACAAAAGGGTATGACCCTGCTGCAACGCGTATATCACCACGTTACCAGTCATACGAGGAGAGAACAAAAAATGATGACCTGAACTTGCAACACTTTTCGTACCGTCGTGTCAGGGGTGACTTGATCCTGGTGTTCAACATTCTGCATACAATAGATCACCACACCCACTTGACACCTGTTTCATCGGCAAGAATCACAGAGAGATGAATTTCATAGCTGCAAGTAAATTTATCCAACCCTAGATCAAATTGCGAAGTAGTTCTTTTGCTTGTCCGAGTTTGTTTTATATGCGAAAAATCTCTGTCCCCACATATCATTTTCGCATCTAAGCCTGCTGTAACAGGTTTCAAGGCCTAAACTTGAACAAGTACTATGTGACCAAATCCAACCTCGCGACCTAAGTACATAAGCGACTTTCGTATGATAAAACATCTTTGTGTTTTAAATGCATTGCCTATAATATTTAATATTACGGTATTACTGTAAAGTATTTGCTTTTTGGACCATTAATACTTTGAATTACTTTGAACAACAGCTTCTGATGCTCGGCGAACACCTTTCGAACAATACAATTATTCTTAACTCCGTCCAACCTAATTCTGTTCGTCTCAAGCAGTTTCTTTACGTATGCATTTTCAATCAATCCGTAGTTGGTTACCATTAATTGGCAAATCCCGTGGGTGCATATTGAGTGGTTTCATGAAAGTTGTCATTGTTCGTCGCTAAAGTTTTCTAGTGCGCAATTTATTTGATCAATACGCGTGATAGCACGGCGTAGTTTAAATGAATTGACAAGCGATTGTGGTTTGCGTAATCCAAGCGGTTTGCCTTGTTAATGCAACCGTAAAATTGAAGTGTGGAACAAGGTCCCAGCTCTCTGTTTTTATACTAAATTATATATCCGGAGGAGAAAAGTGTCCTTTATAGAAAGCGGTGTGTAAATATACAAAAATTTATGATATTAGATTTCTCTCTCAATACCACTAGACTGTCTCGTCAGGGTTGAGACGATGTTCTCACATTAACATGTAGAATCTTTACCCGTCACACTTATCGAGCAGGCTGCTCGTGCCCCATGATGATATCCGATTCCAAGACCCGGTGTGGTAGTCTTCAAGCTTGTTGTTGGTTAACATCTAAGTCGAGACTGTTTCCTTTCAGGCTGCTGTTAGATTAGATTTTTCGTGAAGCATACTTTTTTATGAACCACCATTGCCACAGGTACACTTTTGCAAAATACCCAAACCCCAAACATTTGAAAATTTCAACTGAGGAAATTTTACGCTGCTGTGTGGAATTTTGCTCTAATGATATTTCATTGGGTTCCATTTTTGAGGTGATTGCTGAGGATGTTGGGTGAATAACGGTCAGAATAGCCGCCGTAATTCTCTTCGTAGTATGAGCAAAACAATACATTGGTCACTTTAGATGGTCACAGCACTTGACCAGTAATCAGTCTGTTTCAGTACACTGTGGTCAGTTTTGCAATGAGTTTAATAATGAGTTCAAACTCAAGCATTTTTACTCTCAATTGACCCTATGAGTTTCGAAGGACTTGATCTTGGCCGCTCAATTTGGAGGCACTGGGTGGCAGCATTCTACCACCATTGCTCGAGTGAGTACTGCCCATCTCGGATTCTTTTCCTTGTCTATTGGGCGGATTATTAACTACAAACTGTTTGTTCTCTGTTCGCAGATAGTGCCAGATTAAACGAAAAAGAATGGCTAACGCATAATCTCGTGTTCTTGAGAGGGGTGGTGACGTAATAAGGTTTGGGAACGGAAACCCAATTTGACCCCAATTGAGATGATTTCATCCGATAAATCATGACTTCATTTGCGATATCCCACTTAGCTGCTCATACAATGTGACGATGACGACAGATTGACCGCCAAAACAGTAGCCGACGTGAAACCTAAAATCGGCCGAGTCGCAGGTGACGTTGAACTACCCCAATGGAGTTCGCATTTCGCGGGGCGTGTGTGCAACAGTTTGCATTTTGTTTCGCCGCTCAAATGTAACATTATTGAAAGCATGTACCGTATGTGAGGTTCTAATCACGCGTTCACGCCAACATTATACCCTAGAGCGCGAACGGTGACCTGAAAATGAAGAATGATTTGCGATGTAAACTCGGTTACATTGTTCGCAGTGTAAAAACAACTCTGACCTGATTCGGTGAATGTAGCACATCATGTTGGGCGTTTCAAAGCCCGCGTGCGCTACTGCGTTCAAACGTACAGTTTTGAGGCGTCAAATTTGACGCTTGGAGATGAAATTAGCATTTATTTCTCGCATATTTTGTCTTTGTACAAAATAACTTGGAACATATGGGGCGCTGAGTCAAAATAATATATTTCGTAAAAATATTCTCTATCGACTAACGATTCGCTATTCCAAGTAACAATTTCAACGCAGTATTAATGTTTTGGGCACCTGATTGAGCACATTGACCGTACCAACTTTATCCAACAGTGACATACAAGCGCAACGTGTTTTCCATTCTTCCACAGTTTCAAGCGCATGCAGATCCTAATCTTACTGTCCCTACCTGATTAGTGCAAACAACTTGAAACCGGTCGTTGGCTGTGTGTGAGGGAACTGCATATAAATGAGCGTTTTTGAAGCTTGTATACGTTTACGATGTTAATTGTTAATACTGAATTAAAAATTAAAATCAATAACCTATGACGATAGATTTTTCATAAACATCACATGTTTCTCGAATCACGGACACAGACTTATTTATCAAATGGCACCATTCACCATCATGTGTTTAAAAAAATTCGAAAATTATTTAAATGTTTAATCAACAAGTGACCGTTTCCCATTTAACCAGACGAGCCTGTTTTTGACGCGGACATAAATCCGCGTTAGATATTCACATGATTACGTAAAGCGGACATCCAAACAAACAAGTTGGCGCCAAAATTAAATATCATGCAATTCAAGCGACAGTTTGGGTGTTATCGCTTGTTCCTGTTAATGAGTGTCTCGTGATTATTAGTGTATAAGAATCTGTCTTATATATTTTAATGTTCATTTCCCCATCCCTTACACACCACTACTTGTTTCTGCCTGCTTGCTCTCTTCTATTGTTTGCTTGTATTCTAGTTTACTGGGGATAAACGCCGCTTCAAGCAGCGTTTCGTGATAAAGTAAGCGACAGTTGGCTAACATATACTATGAAATGTTTTTCTTGGCTTTCAATTTTAACCCGGCTATCTAGAGCAAGTTAATTTAATAAAAGCTATTTGTATAATGCTGTGGGTAATTCTATTCAGATCTACAACGCGATTCATGGTATCAAACTCAGATTGTCATGTTTTGTAGTCGTGAATAGAAAGCTAATAGAAAAAACCTACCACAAAACGTCGTGTTGAGCTTGCCCAAGGTAATAGCCGGAAGCAAGTTAACGGATGGTACTGACCCACAAACGCCTAGTGATGAGGTTCAACCTGAATGTCATGCGATAGCTCCAAAAAACTTGAGTATTCCGACTCTAACCGAGTCGGCCCTCTAATAACTTTTCATGATTTGAACACCACGAACTTTATAAGATGTTTATATACAAATGCACAAAGCCTTCCGAACAAATTAGCTGAGCTAACCGAGATATGTTCGCGCTACTCACCTGACATTATCGCCATTACAGAAACATGGTATTCTTCCCAATTGATTGAATCGGAGATATCAATTCCAAATATGAATTTGATAAGGAACGATCGAGAGAGAAGCGGTGGTGGTGTTGCTCTTTATTACCATAATAGACTCCAGTGCCATCCAATAGACAAGACAGAATTCACGCTCGAGGATACAATTTGGTGCACTTTAACACTGATGTCTGGTGAAGTCTGCATTATTGGTGTGGTCTACCGGTCCCCTTCATCCACGGAATCGTACAACGAAAGGTTGATCCAAGTGCTTCAGCGCTTGACTCGCACACAGCAAGCAACGACACTTATTATGGGTGATTTTAATCTGTCCACCCTTTATCTCAGGGACGATCACTCCCCACAAACACCAGAATACCGATTTAGAGAGGTACTAGATTCAATCCCGTTATACAACCATGTTCACGAATGCACCCGGAGGAGAGGTTCTGACCGCCCCTCTGTCTTGGATTTGGTGTTAACATCGGAGGAACAATCTATCGAAGCGATCGAATTCCAGGCTCCACTGGGTCTTAGCGACCATTCAGTGCTTGTGTTCGACTATGTTTGCAGTACTCAGCAATCGCTTACTCCGAATGGGGTGGTTCGACGGGTAGATAAATTGGCCCTGAGTAAATCGCTCATGCAGATTCCGCATTTTCAGACGGACAATATAACCCGCTGACTCGCAATATAACGAGCTTGTAGGTTTTCTGAAAATGAAGATAGACGAGAACTCGCAGATCGTTCAGAAAAGGTGCGTCGATGAACTTCGTTTTGTTGTCCGCAGCAGAACAAAAAAGTGGATAGCACTGAAGCGAGCAGCGTGGGTGCAGCATAAAGCCAACACTACTTCTACTTCTTGGCAACATTTCCGTATGTTACGCAACAAAGTGACTGCGCTTATTCGAGAGGATAAGGAAGCGCACCAATTGATGCTCCTGTCGAAAATTGAACGCAACCCTAAGTTATTATACAAAATCATGAACGCGAAAGCAAAAGTCAAACCAGGTATTTTTCCCATCCAGAATGGCGAAAAACTCACTGAAACAGCGTTAGAAACCGCAAATGCTCTGGCAATTTACTATTCTAAGGTGTTCGTGCCAAAGTTTTTAGTGGAACGTTCTGAGTATTCAATTGAAACAGGAATCGAAACGTTGTGCGATATTTCGATAAATCCAATGATTGTTGCAAGTCATTTGCTCAAACTAAAGGTAAGAAAATCCCCAGGAGCGGATGGCATCACACCGGATGTGCTCAGGTTCTGTCACCGTCAGCTTTGTGAACCGCTCTCCAGCCTGTTTAACTATTCGTTGCTTAAGGGAGTTGTACCGAAAGATTGGAAGTCCGGCGTGATAACACCTATCTTCAAAGGCGGTTGCCGATCTGACGCTGCAAATTATCGTCCCGTCACACTTTTACCTGTTATTGCTAAGCTCATGGAACGTATAGTCTCGGAAAGAATAGTTGCACACTTCGAATCGCATAATTTGTTTTCGCCAGCGCAGCATGGATTTCGATCACACCGATCTTGTCTCACAAATCTTCTCCTCACGTTAGACGACTGGACAAAGGAGATGGATAAAAGTTCTTGCATCCACGTCTGTTACCTAGACATTTCGAAAGCTTTTGACAGAGTCAATCATCATTTGCTTCTTCAAAAACTGATGCGTTTAGGAATATGTGATCCACTCCTCTCATGGTTGTGCGACTATCTGTCAGATCGCGACGCCCGAGTTAAAGTTAACGGAGCGCTATCCCAAACGTTCAAAACCACCAGTGGAGTCCCACAAGGGTCTGTGCTAGGCCCGCTCCTCTTTCTGTTGTACATAAATGATTTACCCCCCCCTCATATCGTCCAAAATGGTCCTGTTCGCGGATGATATGAAAATTTGGACGCCAATAAGTTCTGCAGAGGATTGTGAGAAACTGCAAACGGATTTGGACAGCGTGTCGAATTGGGCGGCCATGAATGACATGTCATTCAACATACAGAAATGTAAGATGCTCCATCTTGGCAAGAATGTTCCTTGGACATATCGATTGGGAACTGAAAACCTAGCATGGAGCTCGTTAGAAAAAGATCTTGGAGTGTGGATTAGCGGGAACCTGAAGAGCACAGCGCACTGTCAGAACATATATCGACGAGCAAACAGATTGTTAGGTATCTTTCGAAGAATATTTGGAAGATTCTCTCTGGTAACGTTACCAAGGATAATGAATGTCTACCTTCGCCCTACGATGGAGTATGCGGTAGAGGTCTGGGCTCCTTGGCTGCGAAAGGATATTGCTCTCTTCGATAAAATCTATCATAGAGCAACAAAGTTAGTGATGGGTCTTCGCAATGTTCCGTACACCGAAAGATTGCGACGTCTGGGTCTATGCGACTTTACCCAAAGGAGGATACGACGCGATATTATTCTGACTTATAGAATTGTGTCTACCGAAGGACATCCACTAAAACACTTGCTTGATGTGTGTGATGGGAAAGTGACACGCGGACATACCTTATCCCTTTACGTCCCAAGTTCCCGTATTGACTGTCGGCGCCATTTTTTCGCCATACGTGCTATATTTCTTTGGAATTCCCTACCCCAACATGTGGTGGACTCTCCTTGCCTGGCGGCGTTTAAAGTGAAATTGGACTTACATATGCAAAAGAATAACATTCGCGAGCCTTACATTTGATATTCTATATTGCTTTTATACTATTGTATTTTTTCATGTTTTAGTAATACCGTCATCCTGTGGTGTTGTAAAGTATTAACTTTTTTAACCATAAATCTTTGAATTTGAATTTGCCTTATTCGAGCGTTCATTATGTTTGTTGCCTTATGAGAGTTCCGTGTAAAAAAAACTGGATTGCGTCGGAAACTGTCCTCCACACTTGTAAAATTTACCAGTAACAGATGTAACGAAACGGAACTGACAAATTATGTGAGCGTGAGTGCCGACAACGGTAAGAAATGGCCACTGAAATATCGACCGAATGAATTTGCGTTTGAATCAAAACGAATCAAATCTGTCAGCCTTGTGCCAAACCAGATCGACGTTTGAAAGTGTTGAATTTTAGTTTGTTAAAGTTTTTGAAATATATGATTAACGAAGAGAATCCGCGATATTCAGAAGTGCTCACATTCCCCGCCATTGCTGTTTGCTCTCAGCGGGTTGAGGAAGTAATATATGATACCGTGAGCCATGTAACAGAGTACGTGGAAGTGAATGTAGTAGTTTGAAAGCGCACAGATACGAGCGCTTAAGTTTTTCCAAATGCCAGCAAGAATACTAACAGGCAACGCACTTTCATACAAAGCAAAAACATGACCTTGAGAATTGGTTAGATATTTGCTATCGAATTGGCTTAGATGGTATACACCCGGCGTCGGTAACTCGGCTCTCTCGTCACCCGAAGTCCCCGAACCAAGACAAACCACGTTTGCTTTGGATCACTTTTGCAAACGAAAGATACATGGAAAATATCCTACTCAATTCGTAATTGTCGAGCACAAAGTGACTCTCACCACCGTATATATGCTGACTTACCTTGGTGGGAAAAACAACGAACACCGAATGGTCGGGATCAAGCAGCATCAAGGAGTATTATTCTGCTCGACGTTCCTGAAAATACATGAGCCACAACGGTTTATGAAAGAAAAGATACGATCGTAAGCACTGGTCATTTATTGCCGAGACTATCGGCTCCTCAAATTCTGTAGTGGTCGACACATACCGAATACCTTGCCCGCCGAACTATCAAGGAAAATGCTCAAATCCATTTAGGATTACATTTTTGTCAAGTAGATGCTTTCCCATCCGAACTAAAACTGTCCAGAAAGTGATTACCTGATAACGTTAGACTGTGCTATCGCAGAGTCGTTGATGCTGTCAAATTGCAGCGTTCCATTGCAAAATCATCCGAGACTGACACAAAGTCGCCAGCGAAAATACCACAACTTGTTTCGCAAAACGACAAAATTCAGACGTTGACAGCATGGGGCCAATAAATACTGCTACTGACTCGTTGTTACATGCTAAAAGCTCAATAAAGTGTCTCTATACGAATCCCAAAAGTTTGTTTAATAAATTGGCTGAACTAACCGAGCTGTGCAAACGATACTTACCAGTCCTCGTCGTTGTGACTGAAAACTGTTCTCAATCTTGTATGAATGAAATGGACTGTCGATCCCAAACATGATAATATTACGGAACGATGGTGTGGCTCTATACTGTCACGAACGTCTTCAGTGCATGAAGATTCATGATCCCAACCTGGTGTAGCTTTACACAGGAGTCACAGGACGACTGCATCATTGGCATAATATATCAACCTCCGGACTCGAAGGATGCTCAAAACGATAGGTTATTAGAGGCTCTACACTATGCCGGAGAGATACGAAGCTCCCAATTACTGGTCATGGGGGACTTCAACCTTCCTCATCTCTTTGACAGATCAGATCATCCTCTACACACACCTGATCATAAATTCCGTGAGCTAATCGACATGATTCCACTGCATAACCATGTGTCCGACTTTACTCACAGAAGAGGATCAGAGTTACCGTGTGTTTTGGATTTAATCCTTACTTCCGACACAACAGCAGTTGAGGGTGTTGACTACATTTCCCCCCTCGGTCGGAGTGATCATCTTGTGTTAGGCCTTGAATATGTATGCAGCGCTAAACGAGTATGTGAGTCCGCAAAACTATTCAGAAGGATCGACTACGTGACGCGATTGGGATATTAAATTGACGAGTGCTTGATTATCACAACAGGGAAAAACATTGCACCGCACTCACAGAAAGACTTCACTCAAACATATATCAAAATTCGCGATGAAAGATGTGAGACCGATAGTTGCGTGTGACGGAACACTGAGCAATAACGACATCAACATCTGACGCGGATATGTCGAGTGAATATTTCATTAGACAGCATGGATAGCCTTCTCTAAGAGATCCAACAACTGTTTAAAGTGAATTTGCTATTCTACTGATTTATGAATATTGGTACATGCTGTAGGAACTTAATGACCGAGAATTGCACGAAATTGTTCTCACAATGCTAGAATCAAAACCTGTTTCTGGTGTCAGTTTTACGAAAACTGCGAGAAACTTTCTCTTCGCGTGTCAACTCGCCTAGAACTCGGTCTAATTTATTTACCACAAAGGCAATTATCCGCATACGGTGCGTATAACTTCCGGTTGTTATTTTGGTTATCCAATTACTTTCACATGCCACCATTTTCACATAAATGGGTTCCGAACGCATAGCCTACAGGAATGCCTCGTTTCGCATTCCACAGCGTCTCATTAAAATGTATGCGCGGTTGTGAGATGATCAATGTGAAAGTTGTCGAAATGCCAAGATGCAATGTGAAAACGACACGATCCAAATTAGATGCAAGCATGTCAATGTGGTCGGTCGCACTCTCGACCGAGAAAGTGTGAAATGGTCGTCAGTCACTGCTGCTCGGATAAGGTGACACGTTCCAAAAGTGCAAAAAAGCTTGAGAACGTGACCGAGGCGGAGATGTGTGCAAGAATCAGAAGTGCGTTTTTCTCAAACAAAACGTGTTAAGTTGTGGACGAGTGCCGCAAAGCTAAACAGAAGATTTCATCAGTGCTTTCCATAAACAGATAATTGGTTAGTCATCGGCCATCAAGTAAGCTTCACACAAACTTTGGAAATTACTTACTATATTAAAGGATAAAAATAGGTTGTATATATTGTAACGAGGGAATACAATAATCAGCATTGGAAGCTGAGCCTAAAGTTGAGATTGAGATGTAACAAGACGACGCTTTGTTCGTATCGATCGTTAGGCGGATGCTAGTACATTGGACCGTTAAGAATTAGGTGATAGTACCAAGCTACGTGCTCGTCATGTCCTTCAATCGGAATTTAATCGGTGAATTCGAACAGCTTGGTCATGCCAGTAAGCCCTAGATCAATCGTTCACTTCGAAAGCGTACAAGAGGAAACGAATGGGGGAATCTTGAACAGTAGTGCCGTAAGATATAGCATTGGAAACCAGCATCATATTCATTATGCCATCAGAGTTTGAGCATATGAACGCGGCGTCAAAAGACTCGAGCTCCAATTGGCTTAGAATATTCGGAAAATGGCAGCCAGAACTAGGATTTACTTATCATTAAGTGGAGCAGGTAGTGAATTCACCAACCTTACAAAAGTTGGCACAATCCGTGCTATTGGCTGGCATCCCCGAGATATGGTATTTCAGTGGCTCGTAACGCGTGAGGGTGGCTCAAAGCTTTACTCAGTGGTGATCTAGCAGCACGCATTTACTCAGTTTGCTCAACATTGTGTTGTCAAGCAGCGTGACGAGGAAAGCTTGTCATTCTGCCTGACAGTGAGAGCCACAAGAAAGCCGTTGCGTTTATGTCGCTGTACTCGTTCACATATTGCATGATCCATTCAAAGCGTGGGCACCTCATTCCAGTTTACTCGTATTTAGTCTTTAAAATCCGTAGAATTTTAAGGCACACCGTTACCCATTTTAAGATTTTGTTTTATGTTGGCTGAATGGAAACTAAACATTTTGAAACGTGCTACCGGTATACTGTTATCCGTGATGATATTCATAACACACGAGTCTAACCCATATTCTGATGGGCACTCAAATTCAGTACTAACTTCGATTTCCCTAGGTATGACATTTCAATCTATAACAGACTGCTATCCTACTATCATCGTCATTTTCGATGTTCCAGTCTGAGCCTGAAATACCCGACATCTCATTCTCAGACCATGCGCACTTGCGGGTCTACTTCGGACGAATATGGCCGTGAATGAACATGTCGAAACTACTGCTGCTTTCACCGACCACATCTCTTCGAGACAGAAGCAACAACCTCTCTAGACATTCAAAGCGCCCTGTAATATCAAGTGGTATGGCGTCGTTCGTCTTGTGCCTACTGGATCTAATTAACAAGCGATACCACTGGCACCCCATCTTCCTCGTACGTACATAGATACCCCTAAAGGAGCAACGCAACAGCAATATACTTAATCAAGGTACAACAGCATCACAATCTCATTCGGTAATTCTGAATACCGAGAATTCAAAATCTGGTTTACACGAACCACCCATAATTCAACAGCTGATTGCACCATCTGCTTGTTTTTTGGTATTTAATCGACCACCCCGAATGTTAGCGATATATTAATTATCGTTCCTTTTTGAGAATCGTACCCATTCATCCGCCAAACACAATGGGAGGTCAATTAATCCGGCCATACACAGTCACATGATGAACGGAACTGCCGACCTACCGCATTAGACTAAAATAAAAAACAGCAAAGCTTGGCCAGGGACATCATCAGTACTAGATCAAATGTTTACAAACATTAAATTTTGATTTCAGTGATTTACTGAAAGCACTCGGTTTTAGGCGATAATTACCAAGGACGAATGTTAATTCTCGCAACTAAGTCTGAAAGATCGTTGTGCTATCACTAGCTCATTATATCTAAGCTAACCTTAACGGTCGTGATTGTATCACTAATCGTATGTGTGTACAACTATCACCATTGCGTCCGTATCTGAGCCGGCTGCTCTTGCCAGAGTCAAGTGGCAACACTTGTAAACTGTGTAACAGTCCGATCGGGAGTTCATAATCATGAAAAGAAAGTTTGCAATGAATCGGTCAGAGCAGGTTTTTGGTAACGTTTCGCTTCTGAACACAGACGCTTCGTCGGACCAAGGGTGTCGGTGCGAACAGTGTTCAGAAGAGAAACGTTACCAAAAAACCTGCTTTAACCGATTCATTGCAAACTTTCTTTTTATGTGTAACAGTCTATAATGAATATACCAAAGAGGAGGGTAAACACATGGTGGGCGGCATATTAAAGGGAGCGGCAATGCAAAGATATAATAATAATGGATAGCACAAAGGAGACGATAATGTGTGTGAATCATGTATGCAAACTAAGATTGGTATACAAGCACGTGCTGTACCAGCGATAATGGGCTTCCTCAGAGAACGCGCAACAGAAGCGTTGCAATTATCCGTGCCGCTTATCTGTTCGGTTCTGCGCAGCTTGACAATAATTAAGCTCATATAGAGTCTACGACATTTCCCTAACACTTAGCTTCCCTCAAGACTTTTGATGTCGAGCATCGTTTGTCGTAGAAGGTGCCTCTTTCACAGAAAGCCATACAGTGGAACTGATACCAAGCAGGCATTCCACGAACACATTGCAGTCTTACGAAATTGAGTGGACTATAACAACGGTTTGTTTTATATCATTCTAACTGAAGAAGCACTAAAAAGAATAAGTTAGTCGGAACAATACCAACAGGCAGTGAGCGTTATTTCAGGACAAAATAGACAAGCGGAACACGAGTTGCAAACGATAACCATCTCTCAACTCTGTAGTCGCGGGGATCAAATGACAAGCCTGCATTCAGGTAAAGTGACACACAGGTATCGACTGCACCTGGGATAAGATCTTTTCTTTTTTCTTTTGTGCAACTATCTCCTCCTGGAGGATGAGTCGGCTTCAATGAAGGTTCTTGGGGATTTGGGTACAAAGCGGCGTCCCCAGCACCACTCGGCGTTTGTTCGAGTCAGCTTCTCTAGCCTTTGCACAACCAAGTGCGACCTGCAAGGCAGCAGGGATTTGCCAGAAAGAGGTCTACCAGACTCTGTTCCAGGTTTTTCCTCAGGGTTTTCTCCCTAAGCCTTTCCCGCGATCGGGTATCCCGCAAGGCAGCGGAGGTTTAAAATCAGGGTTTACCTTCCCTTAGATGAAATGCCCTCCCTCCATCTGCCCGAACCAAACTGGTTTGCAGACGCCAGTCACTCGCCTTCGCCCCTTCTCCTGTGGGTAGAAGCAGTTCCGCCGGGCTCGGGGAGCCACTCATGCAGGCCAGAAGCTGGACTTGGTTGTCAGAGGCTATTTGAGACGCGTGCCATATGAGAGCATTTTATAAAAAGTGGGATAAGATGGTGCAGCGTTGTTAGTCTTAGCTACCACGAGGCAGTTTATATCCTTTTAAACGTGCTTGAATAATCGGAGTGGGTTAAGCGGGGTCTTGGTTTCCGCAAGTTTCCTCGACAGATTCGACGAAACGGTAGAAGAAGCAATCTGCAATTCCTTCGTTATAACCGATAAACTTGACACTACTGAATAGGATTTGGGTACCACGCCAATGACGCAGCCTTAAAGATAAATCGCAAGAGAGCAGCATCTTACACTTAACTTAGCACCGGGACTAGGTTGATCCAAAATGCCTGGGCCCCGGATGAAGGCTCGTTTTTGCCCGTGGGGGTGATCAGACCATCCTGTCATTGGTCGCCGGAAATTTCTAAACACAAATGAAACCGTTTCCTCCTCCTCTTCTTCTTCAAATATTCTATTAGAAACACATTTTTCTTGATTTTATTCAATCTCTTGAACTCTACTGATTCCGCGAGGACACCATCTGATGTGGCTCTACGGACCATAGGGTGGACGCAGCACAAACGCATGTCTAGTTGCAACTATATTTTCATAAAAGAGGGTGCGACTAATGCCGATTTTTAACATAAAGAAGCAACCATAAGGGTTGGACACATGTGTTGTTCGCTAGTTTTATTAGAGACATGAATATTACTTTTGGGAAGCAGAAACTAAGGTACCTAACGTATACAACCTTTAGTGGTCTAAGCAAATCGGGCACAAGCAAGCTTGAACACATACACTACCGACCATCTCGTGTGAAGGCTTAAGCTACAGCAAAATTTTCACGCACGGATGTGCAATCGTGCAGTACTTTGTGCTGTGCGGCTAACGCCGTGCTAAATTGATTGGCCAGAGGTAGTTAGCTGCATGCTGAACCAGGCTGGAGACTCACTACCATTTCCTGTTCTTTTTGCATTCTCATATCTGTCTAGACCTGGGCATCCTAACAGTACCTTAGCCCACGTGCAGTCTCTGGCTGTGCGGCACTTTGCCTGGATCAGGCTTGCGCTTTCATTCATTCACAGAAAAATATGCAGTAGCACGAGTAGATATTAAACCTGCAAGTGAAAAGAGAGACAACCGATACGAAAAATATATATGTATTTATCAACAATCCATAATAATACAAAAAGTTTAACTGGGACTATCTAACATCATTAACGGTGAAGGAGTCGCTTGTGAAAGAACACTGGAGGCCAATTCACGGGCTAGCATAACGTGTAGCTGAGATAAGGATGTACCCAATGATTGATCATCATCTTCGATTCCATTAGAAATAAGTTCCGTTCGGAGATCAATCAATGCAGCGATAAGCAATTCAACCTGATCCCTTCGCATACCTTTTCGCCCAAGCAAGTGACGAACTTCACTCAACAAACGAAGACGCAGTCGTGAAGAAATGTACGAACCAGTAAACTCTGTGGAAGGAGGACCATCGGCAGTCGTCGTCGTCGTGCAGGAACCGGCAACCAAAAGATCGATAAGACGATCCACAGCACCCTCGACGTTTTGCTCGTTGAAACAATGCTGCAATTCCGCGTAGCGAATGAGGAAAGCCAGCTCGGGTGTCAGTGAGAGCTTGGGATAATCTCTCGATGCCTGGGTAGTGGAGTCGCTTTCGCGGTTTTGACAAGAGGCTAAAACCACCGCGGCCAGTTCTGAGATCTCGGTGGACGGTGTCTGTGGACTCTCGGGAAAGAGGCCGTGGTCGTCGGATAGGGTTTGTTCAGCCAATTTATTGATCAAGCGGTTATCACGTGCCATGAATGCCCATCCGATCGCGGTACAACACGGGTAACATTGGTAAGCAGATGTGCTCGAGTTTTCTTTCGTTGCTAGGGTCAACACTCGCCTAGCGGTTATGCGAGCAAGCTGCTGAGCGGTATCGGGCAAATTTCGGGCGGAAGCTTGGTTGATTAGCTGTGTAAATGATGGGGGAAATGCATTACAAAATATCGAATGGTTATGCTATCGGATTACAAACTAAAAGCAGATTGAAACAATGATCTGATTAAGCGGTTAAAGGAAACTATGTAGAAAGCAAGATTCATCCGACGATTTGTTAAATTCTGATATACGGGGGCACGATTTCGAGAAAAACGATACTTTATAAATTCTGCCAGATCAATGAACTGTTAGTACGCTCCTAAATTTGAACCCATTGAATGCAAAAGGCAAAAGTGTCGAGCGCCAAACTTACGATGTTATCGTCACCTATTGGCTGACCAACTGTGCGCTGGCTTTACGGACACCATGTCGTGTGTAAAGCTACGAGGGTCATCATGAAACTTTCAAAACAAGTGAAGCAGGAGTAGCATATTATAATTCACTTGGCGCTCAGACAAGGGTGGCCATAAACGCTTGGGCTTTAGGTGAAGGATTTCCCTTGCACATTGGCAGGTCGCGATCGCTCGTACGCACAATGTTTGCTAATCGGGAAGGTATTCGGACTATCCTGTCCTTAGTTGCTGAAAATTCGTGCACACAAATAAAACTATTTTCTTCTTGTACAAGTAACACATTTTTCTTGATTTTATCCATAAGTGAGCAGTACCTTCCATTGAAGCTGGCGTGGTGGAAAAACAGCTCAGGGTTTTGGCAAACTGACCCACAATCAAAAATACGTGTATGCTGAAACACTTCTAGGTTACCAAAACCAGAATCGAAAACAAAGTTCGAGTGAGTGATCTTCTACTTGCGTTCACGAATTAATGAATGAAAGAAAACGGAAGTGAAACTGATCAATACCAAAAGACACTGTGAGATTAAAGCGCGACAATGGTGGGTTTATACAAAGTAACGGTGACTGATTGATAAACAAGCATGTAAAATAACGAGAATATATGAGGAATGAAAATGGATTAGCTAAATCGCCTACAAATAATCCAGATGGGCGCAAAGCACATTGAGCACTAGCGAACAATCGAATTTTTAATGTATAATCAAAACAGCGTGAAAATTAAGTGAATCAAAAAACATGCCAAGCATAAGCTAAGGTGTTCCCGTGTGAGAAAATGTACAACAGCTCATAAGTACGCTTAAGGCTAAACGGATAAACGAGCAAAAACCTCTCGGTTACAGCACATTACCGGTTTCCATTAACTTGGCGTTTTTTGATTGAAGTTAGAATGGATTAATGAGTAGTAGTAGTTGTTGTTGGCCTCCTTCCATCGATGTCGACCATGGATATACATCACAAGCGCATGAATTTTCATGTTCTATAGCTTTTCGAATGACTAAACAGTTCGATTCGGGAGAAACAATCTCTCTGGCAGAGCTTGCAACGATAGACAGAACTCGGTCGTAGGGCGTCAGTTGCACGCCGGCGGCGTGATCTGCGTTCAGCAGCCAAGAGCTGCATCTGTTCCTCACTTTACACAATGTCTCCAATGTGAACGGTCAAGATAAAGTTCTTCCTAACTCGCTGGGTCAATGTCAAGAGCTTTCGTGTCTCTTTTGCAAACGTTTTTGTACCGCAAGTGCGGTCTGCCCAATGGTCGACTTCCTGATTACAACTCACCATAAAGTAGATCTTTCGGAATACGACCGTTTTCCATTCTGTAGACGTGGCCAATGAGTAGTATATGACGTTCAAAAAGCAAGACGGAAGCACACAACAAGTTTTGTGGACTTCGCTTAGTTGCGAATGACGATTTATCATTGACATGAAAAATTTGGGTTTAGCACAATGGCAAAACGGCGTTCAGGTTACGGATACGCATAACTGATGAGTGGCAACAACCGACTGTGTTTTCGATCATATACTACTCAATAATAGATTCTAATTTCAATCAAAACTCGAAATTCGTGTTGTATTGCATCGATTGTGCTGCTTGGCTTAGTGTTCATATAAAGCTAAATTTCAAGTTGCAAACGAGGATTTGAACCCGACTCAGCAAAAACTTTGTGTATTGTTGCGCGCATCGGTTTAGATCATCAAGCGCAAATAGGGACTACATTTGGCATACAGAAAGAAGCCTTGCAGAAAGAACATCACGTCAATATTTTATCACCCCGAATGTACGGAGCTGATTGTTTTCAATAAAAAATAGAACCATAGCGCGCCACTTGAATCATGTTCAACAATATGACAAAAAGCGGTTAAACACTGTTTACCCAATTAACACCTCTGGTGGAAGTTGGGAATCCGTGAGCAAGAAGAATAGCCGACTGACGCGCAGATGAATCGGGAACAAAATCCAAGTAACCCAAAGCAATCGGCAAGAGTGTCGGATCAGATGCCAATGACTCGGCGTAACCGACGAGGAAAAACTCGGGTAGATTTTGAGAATGACGTGCTGGTCGCCGTACAGAAGCGTTAGGGAAACCTGGGAGATGAATGCAAATGAGTTTGGTGATGGTGTGGGGAGGTAAAAAGCGGAAATAAGCTAGCAATGAGATTTTGAGTCAAACGATCCATTGTGGGCAAGAAATTCTTTTACAGTAAAACGGGATAATGAAAATGTGTTAATTTTATTAACATTTTGTGAAATTAGCGTAAAAATGGATATAGTAAACGTGAATCATTGTATTTCGTTAATGATTACCGTTGAGAGTTATGTTCGCCAAATGCACGGTTAACTAAGAAACAAAACAGTCGATTGACAGGAATTCCTGATAATCATACTACTCATTAGTAGATCATTATCCAGAATCTACACTTGTGGCCGAAGCAACTGTCAAGTCAACATCCGGGAAGGCGTTACACCGATGGCAGATGTTCAATGCTTAACTGCCCTGTTAAACCTTCCTTATTTGGAACAGATAATAGTTTAGTTAACAGAGGCATCGATAATTCATAAGATACAAATTTCGGAAGAGACGTTTGCGAAGCTGACTTAATGGATAGAGGGAAAATGAAAATAAAAATCTCAATAATTTTGCCTAAAAACTCAGAGTTACAGTGAACGGAAGTGATAATTTTTCAGTAAGACCTTTGGATACACTCCACAACAGGTTCCAGGCTGTTTATCGATATCAGCTAGAAACAGAAAGATTAGGTGTAGTCATAAAGCAATGGATAAGTGGTAAATGAAGTTATACTTTAATGCCGCTGTTAGATATCATCATCATCATAGACAGCATTACACCGGTAGCACGTACCGAATGCTTAACTGCCATACAACCATGAAATGTTAGATAGGTTTCGTACAACGAACCGCAGTTTTCAAATAAAGAAGCACAGTAATCCTGGGTCAATCGCTCAAGACGCTAAGAAACTACCAAAATATGGTGTTGCTCATACGCCTCGCACTTACACACCACAACCGGTTTCTGAGTGTTCTCCGTCATCAGTTGAAAATAATAAGATCAGGTTCAATTGGCTTTGCAACAGTAAATAAATAGTAAGCAAAGGTACACTTGAATGCCATTGTTCAATAGGGTTTGCACAACCAAACACGATGTTCAAATATAAAATAACAAAGCGATTCCCGGTCAAGTGAATGACGATTGTTTCAAGGCTCACTGAACCCGATCTTACTGTCTCCAATTGATGACGGCAAAAAACCACAAACCGTTAGTCGAGTGTAAGTGCTGGGGATGTGAGCACTACAATACATTAATCGTTCTAAGAGACTTAAAGGCTTAACCGGGAATCACATTGTGATACTTCATTTGAAAATCGTCGTTCGTTGCACGAACTCAATTTAACAATGGCATTCAAGTATAACTTTGTTTACTTTTGGATATCATTTTTGAGTCATCTTTGAATAAAGGCTAAAAATATTTCCGAACATATGTGCTAAGATTGGGCTTTCGTCTAACGTATGTATGTGCAATAGCACAAGCCTAATCCAGGCAAAGTGCCGCACAGTCATAGACTGCACGTGGGCTAAGATACTGTCAGGTTACCTAGATAGACAGGAGAAAGAAAATAGAAATGGTAGTGATACTCCAGCGTGTATTCACATGCAGCTCATTATCGGTCGCGAATCAATTTAGCACGGTGTTAACCGCACAGCACCGAAGTGCTGCAGCTGCTTACCAGTATCTTCGGTCTTGGACATCAGGGACATGTTTTCTTTGTGCGAATCAGCGACAAATAACACGTCCGGGTAAGCCAAATGCAAGAGGTTGGTGAAATGTGTTACAAACCACCAGTTTTCTAAACAGTCACTCGCCGAACGAATAAACGATTGAAAATCAAGACGAAAAATGCTGCTGATCAAGTCGTCGAATGTCTGTTGAAAGAGAAGAAAAGAAGAAGATGAAAGATGAATACCAAGAAAGTGTAGCTAAGCGTATAAACACTAACCATTTCACCCGCAGTGGAAGACGCGTCCATCGGAGATGCAAGCTTCGAAGACATCCAGAGATCCAGTTGAACTCCAAGTCCATCTACCGTGATCAGCTGATTCGTGTAGAACAGAAAAGAAACAAAGCGGAAGTACCAAGTGCTTGAGTCGCCACAGCAGTCAACAAGCCGTGGATCTTCCCAAGCTTTTGGATCTCCACACAGAACGGACATGATAAGCTGCACGTACGACATGGACTCTGCGTTTCCGCCAACGTGCTCGAATTCACCCGACGAATGACGCCGCTCACATTCGGTTTGCCAATAATTCCACGCTTGAGAAAAATCGGCTCCGGATTCCGCCCATTGTCCTAAAACAACGCAACATTACAAAAACATGCAGGTATATGCCACTTGATCATTTAACTCATATGAAATTGACTGGCTAGCGAAAAGTGAGTTCTTGCTGCGTACACAAGGCGCACGGATGTGCAATCGTGCAGCATTTATGTGCTGTGCACATCGTGCTAAATTGATTGGCCAACGGTAATGAGCTGCATGCTGAAACATGCTGGAGTCTCACTACCATTTCTATTTCTATTTCCCCCCTCACATCTGTCTAGGCCTGGGCAACCTGACAGTATCTTAGCCCATGTGCAGTCTCTGACTGTACGGCACTTTGCCTGGATCAGGCTTGTGCTTTCATACATACATCACGTGTACTAATTGGGGAATCTTGGTTGTCTCTTGATACCAGAGACTTGTGGTCTTGTTTTATCACGGCCAACTGATGTTCGTCAAGTCTTGTAACTATTCTTCTTTCAGTCTGTCCGACATAATGTAATTCGCAATTTTAGCATGGTATTTTGTAGACGATATTCTTTTTATCCTCTTTCAATACGGGATCAGTACATGCAGATCGCGAAGAACATGAATTCGATTGGAACCAATGTACAATACTTGCTCCTGGTAGAACACGACATACACGGGAATTTATCCAGGCACGACATTCAACGAGTTCTGCATTTTGAAAGTGAGGAGTGAATCCAATCGAACTCGTTTGTGAGCCAATGAATCCAAATCAAGATGCACTAGTCGCCCCTCATAATGGAGGTTGCGAAGACAGCCACGACTTTAGTTGCCCCGTGATAAGCCCTCTCGAGTAGCCTGATGTAATTTTGCAGCTATGGTGCTCAAGCTAGCACTGAGTAATCGAACACTGGGTTAATATACGTATTTAGGAGCAGGGGGAATGTTTCACGTGAGAAACGTCCACATATACGTCGAAGCATACCTAGCATGCAGGAATCTTGAATCTTGATCGGTTCGCTTCAGCTATTTATCATTTTTTAATCCAACAAGAAATTAGTTAATATTTCCGAAATGAGTCGAAATTTACGAGAATTCCAGTTCATATCGTAACTTAGTGACTAACTCACTTACATTTAGAAACCACTTGAAAGTATAAGCCAACTCTAATATTTCTGTAGTCGTTCGAATCATCCGTTGAGCTTTTCGAATCTTTCTAACCAACGGTTAAGAGCGAAATGTAAAAAGTGTATGATTAGACTCAAAAGATCAGTGGGCTAGGGTGCTATCAAGTTGCACCGGCCGAGACAGGCAAAGAAAATGAAAACTGAAATGATAGTAAGACTCCAGTACGGTTCTCCATGCAATGGAAAATCAATTTAGAATAGTTTTAGTAGGTGCACAGCACAGAAGTACTGTACGCACGATTGCACATTCGTGCAATTCTTAAACATGATCAAATTTCTCTAGCAATAACCTCAAAACACAGAAGACTGTACCAGGACCCACGACAGCAAATCGATGTTACAAAAATACAGAACTTTACAAAAACGTTTGGAATAAGTACCTTTTACATGTGGTGCTGATGCAATTGGCATAGCAACCAGCATTTGCCGGAGTCCCCGTAGTCCACGGCTATTTGCTTGTGAATGCAGTGCCAGCAGACTAGCGGCTTCATGTGGCCTTGCTTGTAGCACTAACGTTAACAGACTAGGCCAAAAGCGTTCATCTTCTTCTGGACGAAACCTTGAGTCGAACGATGCACCGGACATGTTGTGGTTACGATCCAAGATTTGACGAGCATCGTCAGCGGCATCCTGCCACTGAACGTGAAACCAACCGCACAAGTTGTAGGCTAAATTTCCTTCGGGAAACACCTACAAATAAGAGAGTTGCGGTCATCATTGCTGATAATTGGGAGAAAAGATAAAACCATTGGTGCACAACTAATTTAGTCCTTTGCAGCATGTCGAGAGGTAATTCGGCCCGACCCGCTGCAGTCGGCTTAATGTGACGATTGTTCTAACGGGAAAAAGCTAAGCGATTAATAGACAATGGTGTATAAAACACAAGAAAATAATCATGTATCCGCCTTCTCACAAAACGTACCATGAAAATGACATTACAATGCGAAGCGCATTCAACAGTAGGGCTGAACACAAGTTTTATACGAGCTAGCAAGTTTTTAGAATTAGGATCAAAAACTTTAAATCAAATTTCGTATTGGAGTGTGTGACCTGGATCCAATAGAAACTCACAACACCAACTTTATCCAGATGGGAGAATCAACGTTCTGAACAGACGGATTTTAAATGCGTGGGAAAGATAGCTAGATCGTGACAAAACGTATGATATAAATTTTATTCTTAAAAAATTCAAAAATGTAGGTGTAATATCGAATGCAGAGATTTTAAACCGTGCAACGGGAAAAAACGCTTACAATAAACAGAACTCAATGTTACCTGAATGAAAATTAGTTCTGCAAGATGCCATACAAGTTCCAGCCGCCGTATCAGCTCACATTGTGCGACAATGTACGCCGATTTAGCTTCTGTCATGTCATTCTGAGTTTCTGAAATATAACTAGGCACATTCCATCCACTCACTTATAAAGTGAAGCATTTCTTGCGAGCATGCAGCAAGAGCGGCACGATATTGCATACTAAAAGACAAAAACCTTTAACAAATATCGAATTTATAGCCATAACATACATTTCGGAATTGGGGGTTCTTTGGAGAGACGAAAAAATATCTAAACATATGATTAGCAATACAAAAATGGCATACCAAAAGAAGCTTTAGCTAAGCGCCGCAAAAATTCATTCGAGCCCATTGAATTCCCCCATTCGATTTCATGCATGGACAGTGCTTTGGGATGAGATTTTGGGTTCACATGCGGAAACACTAATATGCGATTATCAGGAGCCCAGCAATGTGACAATGGAGCTGGGGTGTCAACCCGTAGAGTGGTCATCACTACAAGTAAAAATAGAAAGTATAAAGTGTGTTAAGTATGTGAGAAAACGGAGGAGTTAAACATCGTGTGGTTAAATTAACAGCGTAATATGTATTCTGTATACATGAAGGTTTTTATAGCAAAAACGGTCGAGAAAGAGAATGTTATTATGAATGTATCGTCGATGTTGCACAGAGACAGTCGTTGCGTTCTATCAATCTATGCGTTATTCTTAACCAAACGGTCAGGAAAACAGAGCAAGTCCATAGACAAAAAGGTTTCCAGTTCGGATTTAAGCAACTATAGGCCAGTAAGCCTTAATAGCGTTCTTTGCAAGTGCTTGGAAAAAATCATTCGGCACCAGATATGTAAATATTTGGTAGCCAATTCCTTACTATCCGATGCCCAACACGGATTCTGGAAAGGAAGGTCCTGCCTAACCAATCTTCTGAGCTTTCTTGATAAGGTGACATTATGGCTCGATGAATAGAGAGTAGTCGAAGTATGCTGCCTTGATTTCCAAAAGGCCTTTGGCTCAGCGAACTATAGGTACCTTCTGCACAAGTTAAGGATGTGTGACGTCACGGGGGAACTATATCGATGGTTAGACAGCTTCTTAACCAATCGCACTAAATATGTTAGAAATGCAGGGCTGTACTCGGAGGAATCAGTGATACTCAGTGGAGTGCCTCAAGGTTCAGTGCTTGGTCCACTACTTTTTCTTATTTTTGTAAACGACCTGGCAGCCTGCTTGAGTTCACGTTGCTTGCTGTTTGCTGATGATGTTAAGATCCTAGGAACCGAAAGTAGATATACACTGATCTCTGATTTAGAAAAAGTAATCGAGTGGACAAAAACATGGGACTTGTCCGTAAACTTGGGGAAGAGCTGCGTTCTGACGACTGATTTGGAGATAAAACAATTAGAAGTCGGCGAAGGAACTATCAGAATACCTGCTGCTCAGAAAGTGAAGGATCTCGGCATTACTATAACAGGAGATTTTAAGTGGGTTACTCAATGTGTCGAAGCTGCAAACAAGGCTCGCAGAGAATTGTTCAGAATGCGCTAGGCGGTGTCTAGCCGAAAACCTTCTATCATCATTCACTGATACAAAGTAGTCGTGCGGCCTCACTTGGAATATTGCGTTCAATCCTGGGCACCGTACTTAAAATAATATCGCATGTCTCGAAAGCGTCCAGCGCCTTGTGACTAGGATGGTTGAGGGTTAGACAGGTAAAACCTATGAGGCAAGACTCAAGGACCTCGGTTCGTTCTCACTAAAGAGACGGCGGCTGTGAGGTGACCTAATAGAAGCCTTCAAGATTCTAAAGGGTCTTACGGGTGATTATATTACTGAAATCCTTAAACTTTCCACTAAAACATCTACAAGGGGTAATTCTGTGAAACTTCATAAGAGTAGGCCCAGGCTGCTGGCACGTGAGCACTTTTTCAGCAACTGTGTTCAACTTATGGAACAAGCTCCCAGATTGTATAGTAAACTTCCCAAATGTGTTAAGCTTTAAAAGAGAATCAGACGCTAAATGGCCAACCATATTTTTGCACATTGTCTAAAAAACTTTAAAAACAAAAACAAAAAACGTATTGTTACATTTTCCATCTATATGTCTAGGCCTGGGCAACCTGACAGCATCTTAGCCCAAATGCAGTCAATGACTGTGCTGCATATTGCCTCGACGAGGCTAGTGATTTCATACATCATACATTGTTCACGCATATTATTGCTTTGTTTCCTGAATAGATGACTTCTCACCATGCTGGTGAAGCGAACCCCTACCTTACTTTCCAGATATCCGGAAACAAGAACTGTATACTCAATATCGAAGTGCCGGGTGCTCAACCGCATACTGTCGAAGGAAATCTGGGCACTTGATTGGCTTTTAGACACCTTCAACTCTGTGCAACTTGAACTTGAGGTTAAACTTACTCTTGCAGCACCTAACCCCAATAAATCTGCTGGCCCAGACGACATTCACCCTCAAATTATAAAGAACCTGGTGTCAATACTAGTAGAACCTGTAGGTCGTCTTTTTAAGGCTTCTTTGCAATATGGATATATTCCGAGTATTTGGAATCTGACTGATGTGATTCCAAAACATAAAGGTGACAGTCGATCCTCAGTTTGTAATTACAGACTTATAAGTATTACTAGCATCCTTTGTAAAATCCTGGAGAAACTTATTAGGGATATGATCTGTCGCCATTGAGTTGATTGCTCGTTACTGAACTCTGCTCAGCACGGCTTCCTTAAAGGGAAGTCGTGCCTAACAAACCTCTTGAGTTTTCTAAATGAGGTCACCATGAGGCTAGATAAAGGTCAGCAAGTTGAAGTTTTTACTTTGACTTTTGCAAGGCTTTTGATTGCTTGCAACCAAACTTGGTTATATGGGTATCGATGGTCTTTTGAAGAAATGGATAATAGGCTTTTTAAGCAAAAGATTCCTTCGCGTCAAGATAGGCAGTATGTATTCCTCGAAAGTAAAAGTTGTTAGTGGAGTCCCACAGGGTTCCGTACTCGGACCGCTACTTTTGCTTATTTTCATCGATGATTTGGCAGCGTCACTTAAGTGTCCTTGCTATATTTTTGCGGATCATGTCAAGTTTATCGGATCACTAGATGAACAGGATCTTCTGGAGGATATAGAAAAAGTCATCAAGTGGTCTGCTACATGGGATCAACCAGTAAACTTCACTAAAAGCGATCTCTTGACTAAAGTCATTAAGAAGCTAGAGGTTGCTGGACCAGATGGTATAAATGGGGTGCCGAAATTTCGTGAGTTAAGTATAGAGGTTTCAGCGGACTTTAATTGGGCTGATCAATGTGTAGCTGCTGCACAACGCGCTAGGAGAGAGCTTTTTCGCCTTCGATCAGTTTTATCCTGAAGGTCCCCAGAAGTTTTCGTTCCATTATACGAAGCGGTCGTCAGACCACATCTCGAGTATTGCGTTCAAGTATGGTCACCTTATTTCTTCTTCTTCTTGATAGACGACAGAGGGTCAAGCCCTTGTAAGCCGCATCTCTTTATATCAGCAAAAAGATATTGCCACGCTTGAAGGTCTTCAACGCCTAGCTACTCTTATGATTGTAGGGCAATCAGGTAGGCCGTATGAGGAACGATTGCTGAGTCTTTATCTCTTCTCACTGAAAAGAAGGTGGCAACGTGGGAACCTGATTAAAACCTTCAAAATCATGACAGGTTTCAGTACTATTCATCCAAGCCCTGGCGCCAAGTGTGGGTACTCGAGGCCACCCATTGAAACTGGCCAAGCGACATGTCAGGTCAAATGTTCGGAAGTAATTCTTTAGTGAAAGGGTAGTAAATTACGGGAATCGTCTTCCTAGAGAAGTTGTTTGTTCTACTTCGGTAGGGGGTTTCAAGCAGGGACTCGACTCTGCGGCCTTCTTTAGTTCCTGATTTTTATCCGTAATTGAATAGTCTGTATGATCCTTATGTTGGCTTTGGAACGCACTAATGACTCTCCTCACCTATTGGTGAGGTTAAACGTTATATCCACTACCAATTTTGGCTAGGCTGAAAAGGGGTGTAGCATTGAAATAAAAAGTCTATCTAACTACTTTTAATTCAGACAATGCGTCAGTGAGCTAGTGGTGCACTGGTCGTGTGCTTCGCCTAATAGTCCTGAGGTCGCATGTTCGAGTCACGGTGGCGGAATTATTTTATGAAAATTATTCGTCATCGGATTAAAGACACATCATTTTTTCCAAATAGAATTTTTGAACTTTCATCTCTCTTATCTTAATTTCGATTTCTTCCAAAGCAATCTTCCTCTCCTATTTTATCCGCTCCCTTGATTTTCTTTTCATTTCCATTTCGTTGAGTTTTGCCTCTGCTTGTTCAGCGAAACGGTGCACGGTTGCAGCGATTGAGAAAAGGAACTGTGGGGAGAGTCATTAGTGAGAGTGTCATTGGGAAACGTATCAAAAAATGGATCCAGCTCATCAAAGCAATTGATCTGGAACGACTTGCTAAAACTTTCCTTGAGCAATGCACCTGCTATTACTTGTAGTTTGTTAGTAGGCATACTAAAAATGTTTTATTAACAATTATCAGCCAGTGGTTTGTTTGAACTTCTGCCGCTTTGGACAAAATTGAAATTGACATAAGGGATATAGAAGTTAGACAACGCTCTTTGGAAGAAATGATGTGTCCTCAATCCGATGACGAATAATTTACAGAAAATTATTTCGCCACCGGGACTCGAACCTGCGACCTCAGGACTGCAAGGGTAGTGGTTTTAACTTCTACCGGTTAGAGGTTTTTTGCTGTATTCCAGATTACTCTCATGCCAGAAGAAGTGGTAGACGCTCTTCTGTGGCACACCACTGAAAGAAAACTGGACGCTTGATTGGCTCGCGAGCCAATTACTGTCCTGTGCAAACTGAACTGAAGTGAACTGGACATGAAAGCAACATTTCCCTGCATGTTTGACCTTGAAAATTTATTAACGATTTTTCAGTTCAGTTCAGTTCAATTTGCACAGGACAGTATGTGGCTAACAAGCCAATCGAGCGTCCAGAATTTCTTTCGGTGGAAAGCTGCAGAGAAGCACCCACCACTGCCGAAACGTTTATTCTTTTTGTCTATT
>JACCGJ010014959.1:7500-87523 GCA_013407085.1 Atriophallophorus winterbourni | reverse complement strand
TTTTTCTCTGACGTGATACTTTTCTAGTTTTCGATAAACTATCCACTTTGGAATATTTTGCTTCCTTTCTGGAATGTGTTATTCGACCCCGTCAAAGTTGTCTTCTTGTCCTATGTGTCACCGACGTGTCGGCGCCCGATCTAAGATTGTGATCTGCTCACTCTGCTGCATGAAATCGCATCCCTCTTGTGTTCCTAGTTTAACGCACCTCGATGTAGCTGTAATACAATCCTCCTCGTCTTCACCACTGAAGTATATTTGCCCATCGTGTCTCCCTTATTTTGAAGGTCTCCGTCGCCATCCAGACTCACTCGCAAACACCCCGCAAACCACTCCAATGCGCACATCTCCAGCACCTGGGTCTAATATTTCTTTTACTCCGACTACTAATACGGAGCTCGCATCACGTAGTATACTGGAAAACCGACTCTGTCATGTTGAGTCTGAACTTAACCGCGTATTGTTGGAGCTTGCTGAGCTTCAAAAAGGTCTCAATTTACCCACTCCAATAAATCCTCCTGCGAATTTAGAAACAACTGCCCCCTTCCCTTGTAATGCCACCTCTAAGCCCATTGCAGAAACTCTCACTGCTACTACACCGACCGAAAAGCAACCATGTCCTCTTCGTATGCCAAAACAAATCAAGTCAACGGTGAAACATTTCTCTGTTATTTGCACCAACGTTGTTGAGTCTGCTGAATCCCAGTTCAATGCTAAACAAGCCCATGATCTACTTCAGTGGAAACGCTTGTGTACTTCCATGAAGATCCGAGTTATCAAACCGTTATGCCTAACGAGACTCACACGTCACCCATCCTCTGCTCACTCTGACCAACCACGTCTGCTGCGCGTCGACTTGGAAAATAACGATCAGATGGAGAGTGTTTTATTGTCTGCACATTATCTGCGACACGAAGCTTCGCCCTCTCGTATCCACCCCGATATACCCTGGATAGAACGCGCAAAAAATCGTCCTCCTAATGTGCAACGACAAGACACTCCTAGAGCCATCATTGTTCATGGAGTACCAGAATGTGACAGCGAAAATGAAACCGAACGTAAAGAACACGATCACGCCCAATGGCGTTTTCTTTATCAGCATATGAATTGCGAACCAGTCATAACAGTGTCCTTATACCGACTCCCTCGTCCAACCACTTACAATGGAAATTCGCCGCGACTGCTGAAAGTTTGTTTCCTGAGCTCTGAGATGCTGCCTACTGTCCTAAATGCCTGGCGTTGTGCGCGTAGAACAGCACCACCGAGTGTCCGAATTTTTTCAGACCAACCTCGTCGAACTCCAGTCACCATCACGGCTGACAGCGCAACGCAAAATCCTGTTACACAAAGCGAAATGTGCTCCAACAACCCTACGCTGGCTACTCTCCTATCTGAAAATTCGAGTCCAAAGATAAGTGATCTTACATCGAATAACTCCTCTGATATTATGCAAAAAAACTTGATTTAGCCGGCCCTACTCTGGCCGGCCAAAACGTAATGTCTGGTCTTATTCACCGCAAATACCTAAAATGTGCTTATACAAACACTCAAGGTCTGTTGAGCAAACTCAATGAACTAACGTTCCATGTTTCCACATGTCCTTATGATATTATTGCACTAACTGAAACTTGGTTGAACGAACGCCATCTTGACAATGAAATTCATATCCCGAACATAAACGTTTTTCGATCCGATAGACCATCGCCTGGTGGTGGCGTAGCCCTTTACGTCAATTCCTCTATTCACTGTACTGAACTTTTTACTTCTGTCATGCAATCCTCTGATACTTTAAGTTGCACTTTACAAATTTCCAGTTTTGAATCAATCATAGTTGTAGTTATTTATCGCCCCCCGAGTAATTCTAACCAAGACGATGAACAATTGCTAAGTTACCTGAATCGTGTACTCCTTCAGACACACACACATGTTCTCATCATGGGGGAATTTAATCTTCCAAATTTGTTCGATCGTCCTTATCCAGATGGTCATTTCGGTGCAAAGTTACTAGATCTGTTCCACACACACCCATTGTTCAACCATTCCACTGAACCCACCCGTTTCCGTTCTAATGATACGCCATCTTTACTGGATCTTATTTTGACAGACGATGAACTGATGATTGAATATGTCGAACGTCGTGCACCGCTTGGGCGCAGTGATCATGTATTCTTACATTTCCAGCTAGTCTACTGGGCTGACAAGATTGCAGATAACTCAGTGTTCACACGGAGGTGGACCGACTACAACAGGTTAAACACTCTTATTCTGAATCAGGACTGGTATTTCAGTACCGACCTATCAGCTGACGATGCATGGTTGAGTTTTTCCTCCCGACTACTACAATTAACAGCGTCATGCACGGTAACTAAAGCTGTTCCGCTGCGGAAGCACAGGAGAACTCCACTACGTAGCCGCACTCGAAAATTCATTAGCGAACGGAATAGAGAATGGACTATTTATGTCCACCCCCCTTCCTATCAACAGTGGGAACGCTATCGAATGTATCGAAACCAATCCACGGCTCTCATCCGCGAAGATCGTTTGAACTACCAGTACAAACTTTCTTGTGCCTTTGCTGATAACCCAAAACGGCTCTTTAGCTTTGTCAATCGTTTACGTCATGTCAAACCTGTCATTACAACTTTAGAAACACCGTTGGGCCCTACCCAGACAGCCAGTGAAGCAGCAGAAGCACTACGGCTTTACTACGCCTCGATTTTTGAGCCCTCCAGTACATCGCTTTCCGTACCTGTCAACTCAACCCCATCACTTTTCGAACTTTCAGACATCACTTTTACACCTGCCGCTATTTTCGGCAAGCTCATATCCCTGCGCCCTTCTAGTTCTGCTGGCCCTGATACGCTTCACCCTAGAGTTCTGTGCGAATGTGCTGCTTCTTTATGCTACCCTTTGACGGACCTTTTTCAGCATATTTTTTCTCTCGGTTGTGTTCCCGTCCAGTGGAGGTGTGGATCCATTTCTCCTATCTACAAGGGTGGTTCACGCTCTGATGTCAGCAACTATCGCCCCATCACCCTATTGTCCGTGGTATCCAAAATAATGGAATCTATTATTGTGGACGCATTACGGCATCACGTTGACACATTTCAACTCTTATCCGATAATCAACATGGCTTCCGCCGTCGTAGATCGTGCCTTACAACTCTTATGCTTGCTCGCGATCAGTGGACGACCGCAGTCGATAAAGGTCGGGAAGTCCATGTGATTTATTTGGATTTCTCCAAGGCCTTTGACAGAGTCGACCACCGGATACTTCTGCAGAAGCTTGTTTCGCTGGGAATTTCCGGCAAGCTCTTGTCGTGTTTAAAAAGTTACCTCCATGAACGATCGGCACGTGTGCGTGTTAACGGCTCTTTCTCAACCCCGTTTGCCACCCCTAGTGGCGTTCCGCAGGGTTCTGTTTTAGGACCGAATCTTTTCCTCATCTTTGTGGACGATCTTACACGTTCCCTTCATTCCCCTGTCTTGCTGTATGCAGATGATGTCAAAATATGGCGAACGATTTACAGCCGTACTGACATGGATCTACTGCAAGCGGGCCTCAACACACTCCACTTATGGTCAGTCACGAATAACCTCCCCTTCAACGTATCGAAATGCCGTGTCCTTTCTACTCGCGCTGGCAGTACTCCACACTATCATCTTGGTAGTCAGTCGCTCCAGGTTAGCAACGCTGAACGTGACTTAGGAATCATTGTTGAGTCTAGGTTATCCGTCTCAGCCACCTGTAGAAAAATGGCCTACACTGCCAATAATATGTTAGGTCTCCTGCGCAGAGCACTCAATCACTTTGAGCCACGATGTTTTCCTATTCTTTTGAAAGCGTTTCTTCTGCCACATTTGGAATATGCTATTCAGGCCTGGAGCCCGTGGTTGATCAAAGACCAAAAGTTGTTGGAGGCACCTCAACGGCGTGCGACGAAACTTGTCAGAGGATTGTTCTTCATTCCATATCCCCAACGATTGGAAATATTGAAAATGTTTTCTGTGCAGTATCGCCGGACCCGTGGTGATCTTATCTATCTCTATCAGATCATGTCTAGGCCTGGGCAACCTGACAGTATCTTAGTCCACGTGCAGTCTCTGACTGTGCGGCACTTTGCCTGGATCAGGCTTGTGCATTCATACATACATACATCAGATCATGTCCTCACCAACCCACCCGTGCTTTTCCCTATTCTCCCGCAATACCGAGACAATGCATTTGCGCGGTCACTCCCACAGACTTTGCTTGAAACAGTCCCGTATCAACTGCCGAAAGTACTTTTTCTCTGTGCGTGTTTGTGCTCTTTGGAACAAATTACCAGAGGATGTGGTATCGGCTCCCTCCTTAACCGTGTTAAACACAGAATCGACTCCTTCCTCCAAGAACTCCATTACAAAATCCCTTGATTACTACATTTAACTTTCTGTTTCACTTGTTTACAGGTCTAACGCAACCACGATGCCTCCGTTTCCCCTGCTACCGCCTCGCAAAATCGGGAAGACGCAATTTCAAGCGAGTGTGGCCCGCTATACGGCCTTCCCGCCCCCGTACTAGATGATACTCCCTGTTTTATTCTCACCGCACTGTATATAACACCCTGTGGTTTTTTTTAAGCTATGCTTTTACGCTGCAAAAACTATTGCTCTTTTATCCTCTTATGACACTCGCTTCATATTTTTCACTTTTGCTTGCTTTATTAAACACAATACCATCCTGCGGTTATTTTAAGCTTGTACGCTTTTTTACTGCAATAAACCATTGTTCCATTGTTCCAATCGGAATGGCATTTTGTACCTCATGCGTGCATTTTTGTTCTTCACACCACGTTGATTTATCAACCAGCACATCATTACTTGACAATCAGGTGCATTATACTGTACATCGCTCCACGTTTCTCTGTATTATATCACTTATTCAGCATACTTAAATGACGAGGTTTTGGCGCGTATTTCTAATAAAGTCGTTACTTTCTTCAATCTAAGCCACTTCAGTAATACTTAAATTAAGAAACAGATCAACCTGTACATCTTTCGCCTGCTGGGTAAAGTTATGCGGATTCATTCCACCGACTCCCGAAATCGATACATTTTTCGACGCTACATCCCAATTGACGTACAACTCATGGTGGCCAGTTTGTAATAACCATCTTTTTGGAGTGTTTTCTTAATCATATATGTTGTCAACTGAGTAGATTTTGAAAGTTTGTTATAAGGCGTGACAGTGGAAGTCGCAAGAAAGTGGTCGTTCTGATGTCAGTTCAGTTCAGTTGCACAGGACACTAAGTGGCCAACGAGCCAATCGACCGTCCAGAATTTCTTTCGGTGGAAAGCTGCAGAGAAGCAACCACCACTGCTAAAGCGTTTATTTTTATTGTGATTTGGATATCCTCGACGATCGCGATGCCAAGGGATTATCCGGGTTGTATTTAGGAAGCACCACGTAATGAATGATGCTGGAAAGATAAGAATACATTTCTACCCACCAGTACGGTGAGAGGTCAGCAAAAGAAGAGTTGTGTATTAAACAAACAGAACTTTAGCATTTACTTACTTACCAAACAACGATAAAAATGGTGAACAACCTAATCTTGCATAAAAATTAGGGGGATAATTCAGGAAAAAGCTTACCCCAGATGCGGTCCAAACCCTGCTTAAAACTTACGACAGAACTGCAGGATATAAGTTCTTCTGGAAGCCGGTTCCAGAAATTTACCACCCTGAGGCTGAAAAAGTTTTTTCTGGAGTCTAGTCTACATCGCTCCTTAGCAAGTTTGAGTGAATGGCCCCGGGTGCCCAGCTCAGGACTTAAGGCAAAGAAGTCGGTCATGCTAACGCCACTTAACCCCTTCAAGATCCTAAAGGTTTCAATTAAGTCACCTCTCAAATGACGGCGCGTAAGTGAAAAAGATCTAGGGACTTTAGGCGGGGAGCGTAAGGTTTCCCTCGCTGACCCTCAATCATGCGAGTTGCGAGACGCTGTACGCTTTCGAGTTGAACGATATCCTTCTTGTAGTAAGGGCACCACGCCTGGACACAATATTCTAAATGCGGCCGAACTAATGCCTTGTAAAGAAGCAGGAATACTTCGGGTCTTCTGCTAGATAACAACGATCTCAGCCGAAAGAGAACTTTGCGAGCACGTTGAGCTGCAGCGGCGCATTGGTCCTCCCATTTGAAGTCAGTCCTAACTAGTACTCCTAAATCCTTAACACGCTGTGTGGCGCTAACAGTGAGAGAATTGCTTGACACCTGAACTGAAATCTTATCAACCAGTGCTGACAAGAGTTGGCTCTTATTAAGGTTAAGTGAGAGGTCCCACTGGTGTGACCAGTTTATGACCCGTTCAAGGTCGTGCATCAAGGTATCTTCGTCCGTTGATCCGATGAATTTCACATCATCGTCAACAAAACTTGCGTGAATGCACGTGTTATTCGAGTTGTGGAGAGCTGATTTCATTTATTCGTGCTGGTATTTCTATAGATCCCATAGCTTTACATCTCCATCTTTTTGTGATTGTATTGTGTCTTGCTTGTATGCAGTCAAGCGTTCGCTATTTGCTACCATCGTACTGTTTTCCTTAATAATGCTGGCTGAAATACCATACCATACCATCACGCTATAATATTTGCCGCAATCAGCCTCTATTTCGGATGTGAGCCACAATTGGAAGGCTCACACATTAGCGACAAACTCTTTACTTTTGTGCAGTCTGTCGTTGGATATGAACGGAAAGCGGAGGTATTCCGTTGCATTTGGTTTTCCAGATCCTTAAGGAGAACAAACATCCGTGCCATGGACTGCTTTTGATGGCACCCAGTTCCGGAACCCGGGGACATGTCTTCAAGCTAGCCCACCAGCCCAGTCGGTTTAACTGCCTTAAATTTTTCTTTTCTGTCCGTACCCCTCGTTCTTGGAATAATCTACCAGTTTCTGTCGTAACCTCCCCATCGCTCTCCATTTTTAAAAAGCGACTTGACGCTTAACTCTATTTTTCTCAACAAGTTTAATGGATTTTCGACTTTCTTTCCCGATACTGCACCCATTTTCCTCTTCCTTTCCAGATACATTTACGGAACCTCGCTGATTCATCTCCCTCTGTATGACTGTTATGATACATAATCCCACCCTTTGCGGAACCTTGGCAAATGACGCCGAACCCCCTGAACTCCACCCGACCCCCTGTTCTGACTAACCTATGGTTATATTTTAAGCTCATAGCTTTTTGTACCATAATGTACTATTGACTATCGTGTCCGAACGATAGCATTAGATACTGGGGCAGCATATCGGAAACCCAAGATTATCCTAAGGCACCTGTGATCGAGCACTTCCAAAGTGCATACATTCTGTGACCTCTGTGGTGACGTCTCGCTGCTTGGCAAGCACGAATTTTAGTTTATAGACTGATCACATACCTGTGCCGATGGGTGCCTTTCAACTACAAAAAGTATCGCACGCACGACTAACCATTAACTCAGCTTCATCTTTCGCCTGACAGTTGGATCTGAGGCGTTTGAATACAGGAACATAATCAGACATCCCTGAACGTTTAGCCACAAACGCTGTCTGTAGTCAGTCTGATCCCGAGACTCATCATCGTGTGCTCTTCTAGCATATCAGCCAGTGGAGCTGGATTCTCATTGGCTGAATCCTATGCCAACACTTTACAACTCTACACCTAAGCCGTAAGTTCTATTGTTAACCATTGCTCGTCTGAGCCTCTACCTAGTCCATAGTGCTTTTTTAATCCGAGTGGATTTATGTATAAAGCTGCAAAGTTTCTCCGTCTCTCATCATCATCATCACTGATAGCATTACATCGGTAGCGCGTACCGAGTGCTTAACTGCCACAACCATGAAAAAGTAAAAGTAAAGTGGGACTTAAATAGCTACGGATTCTATAGAAGAGTATGCACAAACAAACTGGGTAGAGGTGCCTACACCCCGAATGGAACATGCATTCAAACAAGTTTCGTGAACGAGTAGCGCGACATCAGCATGGCAGCTTCCTTGCGGATTTCACTGTCATGCATCATAAAAAGCTTTTCTCGTCACTCCGCTTGACAACTTACAAGGTTAAGCAAACACTCCAAGAAGATGCTTAGTGCAAGACCGCCATTGAACACGGTTTCGGGACATATCCTGAAGCGTAACTAACCATTGCGATATCTGATCGCGGGGACACCAGCCTGGAAGACGCGCTGCGCCGACTTTGGAAAGGTTACTAGTAAGGATTTTTAACTGCCTATGCCATGTGACGGTTTGGCCACCCCGAGATTTACGCCAATCAGGATGTGGCGTCGCAAAAAGAATCCGTTTCGGAAGTCAGTGGTCCGGCATCCGTAAAACGTGACCCAACCAGCGTAACCTATGCAGGTTAATCTGCTTCTCTATATCAACATTACTACCGAACAATTTATTTCGGAGAGCATCGGTGCGTATGCGGTTGTAACAGCTAACTCCTAGAATGTTGCGGAGACATCGGTTGTCAAATACTTGGAGACGCCGAATGTGCTCTTTACGTAAGGACGAGTTTCGCACCCATACAGTAACAGCCCGAACTGTCGCTTTATAGACTACCCTTGTGTAACAGAGACAGTCCTTTTTGACGCCAGAGGTGACTTAGGTTGCGGAATGCTACGGTCGCTTTAGAAATGCGTGCCGAGACCTCGTCATTTAACGATGCAGAATTATTGATACAATTACCGAGATACGTAAAGCGATCTACAATTTCAAGCGCCTGATTGTCAAGTAATAAAGTGCTGTTTGATAAGTCGATGTCCTGCAGCAGAACACTGCATTCAGACGGTGCAAAACGCATTCTAAATGCGGGCACAATACTAGCTAGCTTGTTCAGTATCGCCTGTGCATCTGTGTACGAGTCGAAGAGCAGAACTATATCATCAGCATAGTCCAAGTCGAGAATCTTGCCGCCTGAGGCACCGTCGCTGCATAATTCCATGACAGCATCAATTACAAAATTGAACAAAAACGGAGAAATCGGACACCCTTGTCGGACGCCACTAGTGGCGTGGAACTTGGGAGAGAGTTCGTTGTAAACCTTAACGCATCCGGATCTATGAGAATAAAGTGCACGTAGTATGTTGACATACTTTTGCGCGACGCCTTTGCACTGCAAGTTGTTAAACAGCACATTTCGATCGACTGAATCAAATGCTCCTTTGAAGTCTAAAAGGATGGCTATTGTCGGCGGTCGATAGGTGTGCCGTAGTTCTAATATCCGTCGAAGAGTAACAGTGTGGTCGACACAGCCTCTGCTAGGTCGGAAGCCAGCTTGCTGCTCTCTGATCTGTGATTCCCTATGCGATGTTAATCTTCGAAGGCATATGAAAGCTAATAATCTCGTAATAATGGGAGTGAGACGTATCCCACGGTGATAAGAGCATGAGCTTCGTACACCTTTTTTAAATATAGGTATGATAACCGATACACCCCAACTCGGAGGGACGGATTCTGACAACCACACTTCACGGAGGAGATCGCCTAATGTGTTGATTAGGACTTGGCCACCTTCTTTGAACAAAACAGGCGGTATGTCATCGGGGCCAGCGGCTTTCAATCGTTTCATGGATTCGATTCGTGATTTAATTTCTAAATCATTAGAGGATCTACGCTAACAGGTCAAGGATCACACTGCTTCAAATGAGGGAATGATTCTGTTGCAGACGACCAGCTGAACTGTCCTTCAAATGTTCGACCCAGCGTGAGAGGCGGCGATTATTAGTGATGAGAGTACCGTCTATTTCAGCGATAGTCTCACTCACTCCTTTTTTCGTAGGCCCCGTCGATCGAATAAGTTGAAAGAGTTTTCGCACGTTACCCGCATTATTTGCTTGACCTTATGTAACCACCACTTTTCTCTGTCCAGTCTTGAGCTCCGTTTAAGTTCATTCCTCACGCGTCTCCGTCTCTCGCCCAAGAGCAGTCCGAGAAACGACCAACAGTCTTGATGGTACCTGTTTTCTGGAATAAATTTCTAAATATATTCGCTCATAATGAAAATAGCACCAGAAACATTTAGCAACGATCACGGGTTAACAATAATCCCAGCTAAGATACTGGTTACCAGCCTTCTCCACACACTGACTCTTATTCAGGAGGTAACTTTTCTACTAAAAGCAAGTTGATTTTGATAAAGGCGCAGGTTTGTAGGCCATATATCCGTTCTACATCAGTTGCTCGAAAACCGCTGGCACACTATTGTGGTTATGCTGGATATCCGTTCCGCCTTTGATTCAGTTGACAGGTCTGCCCTGCGGAACTGCTTACTACCCAATGGGATCTTTTCGAGGTAATTCACTGTAAGCTGCCGTCTCAATTTCGCTCGACTCGTTCACGAAACTAGAATATTTTTAATTTGAGCTGTATGCATTACAGTGTCTGTGCTTTGCTTTCTACAGTTTATGTAGGTGTTTTTGTCCAATGATTCTCATCTATTAAGAATTTTATCGTATCATGGTTGCATGACCGGTACGTTCTGACTATGTAGTACTGTTTTGATACTGTCCACAATGATGATGGTGTTATATTTTACTGCAGACAAATTTAAGTTACTCTTTAGAAACTAGTCAGGTGAACTGCCACTTTTTGTTATAAATAATCTCGTTGTCGATTATGTAGAACAGCGCAATTGATCACTGGGTGTCGGATAGAGTTGCAGTTCGCGTCAGGAATTGCTAAGATTTTCGGTGGCTGACGGTTTTTCCCATCATTATCGAGACAAGATTGCTCTCGTTTCATAACAACACTAAATCACAATTTTGAGATTATCCACAGAGTCGTAAGAAGCAATTGTTCAATCCTTTAAACAACGATCCCGTGGAGACTGACCCTAACGTGGTGCGAGGTTTTGCGTATCTCCTTTACCCATCGAGCTATACCGAGTTGTGTCTTCCGGCCACAAGCAGAGCTACTCATACTAGAAAGGTCTATTAATAGAGGTCGGACGAACTCGATCTCAGCCCACTGCCTTGTGGGTAAGGCTGTTTAGCCAAAGGCTTTGGTCGAGAACCCTAATTATTCTCCTGTCTAGGCATGGACGACCTGATATTATCCCAGCCCGCATGCCAATCACGAATAAATCGAATTCCGTGGTGCATCGATAACGATAAATAGGATTACCTTACCTGATGCATACAGCGTGGTGGGTAAGCGAAAATAAGCTATTGCTGGCCCTGCTCTTCAATCTATTTCTGTCTCTTCCTCCTTCCCTCCTTTTAATGCCTATCATTTAGCGCCCAGTTTGTTAAGCGGCCGATCTAGACATTTTCGAAGCTTGGTATATCCTAAACCCAAAATTTACTTCATAAAACCGCGCACGTCTGCGTACACAGGCGCCATCAATGCACGAACGCTGCGTCACTCAGGTCAGCAAGCTGAACTTGACCTCTGCCTAGATTCTTTGTCTGTCGACATCAGTTGCTTGCAAGAGATCAGACTTTATGATCCCCCTACGATAATCGAATTGACTGCACTAACTCTTTACAACAGGTATTTTTGAGCTGCTCAGGTGACTTGCTTTTTCCTTAGGCCAAGCGTGTGTAGGTATAGTTCTAAGTTCGCGTGTAGAAAGTTCACTTTTAGACTGGATTCCCGTGTGCCGTCCGACTATCTACGTCTATTAACACTACTTCACGAACTCAAAGTAAGCGCTGCTTGTTCGTAGTAGCCACTTATGCTCAGACTAATAGTAGCACTGATGAGAACACAGATATCTAGGACGAACTCTGTTCATTCTTACGACTCGCAAGACTTATGATATAATTATTGCTGGGAATATGAATGCTCAACTTGGTCGCCTTGATGTTACTTAGTCACAACTCGGTGGTTCATTCAGTCTCGATGCTCCGCGGAAGATAATGGTGAACGCTTTATTCACCTATGTGCACAGCACATACTATTTATTAGTAGCACTTCGTTCAGGCATAAAAAGCGACAGCGCGCAACTTGGAGTCCGCCTAATGATGATTAGCCATGGACACAAATCGACCAATGACAGTCATCTGTAAGCACAGAGTTACCGAGAAACTTTCGGATCCTACAATTCAGCAAGCCTATCGCGTCGGTTTAGTAAATAATCTTTCCACAGCGGTGGAATGCTGTTGCTACTGTAATGCACGATGCCGCGGAGACGGCATGTGGCAGTTCCAACTCTAGCAGAAGGTGCTACTATATCTCACAGGCTTGCCTTCGATTATGAAAGCACAAGCCTGATCCAGGCAAAGTGCCGCACAGTCAGAGACTACACGTGGGCTGAGATACTTTCAGGTTGCCCAGGCCTAAACAGATGTGGCAAAAGAAATGGTAGTGAGACTCCAGCGTATTTCAGCATGCAGCTCACTACCGGTGGCCAATAAATTTAGCATGATGTTAGCCGCACAGCACAGAAGTGCTACACGATTGCACATCCGTGCCTTCACTTACTAAAAGAATGACGAAGAATTCCTTGTGGTTCGCAATATGATGCAGAGCGAAGACGCATCAGAAATAATCTCAAGTGTAGCATTCGATCAGATTGGGAAGCGTGGTGGCTACAAAAGTTGAGGAAATGAAGGTAGCCAACAGTTTGGGTAACGTCAAAATTTTGTTTCACGTAATTCGATCTACCGGTTCTAAAACCGTTTTAGTTCGCGAGACAATCACAAAGAACGATGGCGACTTAATCTAACAAAAAGCGCTGCGTGTCTCATGAGCAATTAAGCTGGCCAGCAGAAAATGCTACATTGCTTTCTATTTCGTGTTGTGAAACCTGTTCGTTGATTTAACGACTCTGATTGATTGATTTAACGACTCTGCTCAGTCTAATTTAGACCGGCTATGTAGTATCATACCATCCTTCGGTATGCGCTTCGCACCTTCCAAGTCCAAACTTCCGATCGAAACAATATTGAGTAAATTGCGACTGTAGACTGTTTTACCTATTTAAGTAGTTGCGTGACTAGCAACGCTTATTTAAATAAGGAGATCTCAGCTCTCATTTCTAGAGCTACGGTAGCTTTTCGTAAATTAGGTCATTTGTGGTGTCAAACAGTTTTGTCTCTAAAGCTCAAGGGTAGAGTATATAAGGCTACAGTACGCGCGGTTTTACTGTACTGATGTGAAACCTGGACTCTGTGAAGGGAAGAAATAAAACGTCTGCAGGTCTTCGACAATCGCTGTCTCCGCACCATCGCTATAATTACTTGGCACCGTCGGATGCGTAGCTTAGCTATCCGTAATAGTATTTTTGGTAGCTACACAAATATTAAAAACAAGTTAACGTGCGTAGACTTTGCTGGTTAGACGAATGGGAAATCATTTTTTGTCACTCCTAACCCGGAATGACATCGTTGTAACTGTAGTCAGACTCTGACTTGTCTTTAGCAGCTGAAGGCTTTGACTGTTAAACTAGCTGCGTTTGGTGCGACCCGTCTGCCAGACTATGGTCCAAAAGATGAGAATTTGCAGTTTCTTCTTACTGTGAATTATATGGCCCAAAATCGTGTTCAATGGTGGCTTTGTTGTAGACATCTTGGAGTGTTTGATTAATCTTCTCTGTTGTCAAGTTAAGCGGCGAGGAAAGCTTGTTATGATGCGTGACAGTGAAAGCCGCAGGGAAACTGTCATGCTGATTTCGCTCTACTCGTTCACAATGCTTTCTTGAACCCGTCTGATTCGAGGTGTTGGCACCTCATCCAAGTGTGTCTGCGCCTAATCTTTTATCGGTTCAGTAGATTTTGAGGTCCCACCCTTCCCCATATCTTTTAGCATTTTTAATGTGCCGTGGTTGTATGGCAGTTAAGCACTTGATACTTGTTACCGGTGTAATGCACGGATTCGCAATCGTGCAGTACTTCTGTGCTGTGCGGCTAACACCGTGCTAAATTGATTAGTCACCGGTTGCTTGCTGAAACACGCTTGAGTCTCACTACTATTTCTATTTTCCTTCTCATATCTGTCTAGGCCTGGGGTACCTGACACTATCCTACCCCACGTGCAGTCTCTGACTGTGCAACACTTTGCCTGGATCAGGCTTGTGATTTCATACCATACCATATACCGATGTAATGCTGTCAATGATGACGATGATTAGACAGCAATTAACCGATGTTATCACTGCTGGTTGGGCCGCGTTTTGCACACGACGACTGAACTGTGACCAATCTGCATTTTATTCGTCAGGTTGCATGCGTTGAGAAAAGTGGCTAGTGTTTAGCCCTTAACATTGAACAGTGGCTTGAAAAGGCTTAGTTCTGGTATAGTTAAGGTTTGACTGGCGAGCTTTCCTGGATTGCTTGCAAACTCCGAAGAGAATGTATGGATTGACTCATGAGCAACTATTGCAATGAACCTGCATAAATATAAATAGTGAATGCCGCTAATTTCCCTTTCGAACCAAATCTATATGCTTTCGACTATATTGAGAAAAAAGAAAAAAATTAAGATAGAAAAATATCTTACTGTTTCTTTTTCTCATTAATGTTTATCCTATCATTCATTACCGCCACGGCGTTTATTCGTCGTTTAAGGTTTTTCTACCTTAACTCTCTCAACACAAACATTTTATCTTGCACGGATGTGCAATCGTGCAGTATTTCTGTGCGGTGCAGCTAACATCGTGCTAAATTGATTGGCCACCGGTAGTGAGCTGCATGCTGAAACACGCTGGAGTCTCACTACCATTTCTATTCTATTTTCTTTCTATTTCTTTTGTCATATCTATCTAGGACTGGGCAACCTGACAGTATCTCAGCCCACGTGCAGTCTCTGACTGTGCGGCTCTTTGCCTGGTTCAGGCTTGTGCTTTCATACCATACATTTCATACCATTTTATCTTGGATGTTAATTTTTCTTTCAGCTTCCAGATCATGTGGCAAGACACTTTTACAATTATTTGCATATCATATTTCACCGCCTTTTTGGGTGAAGGTAATGTATACTTACGATTTTCTAATAATCAGGATTGACCTGGCTTTTTGTTTATCGAACCAGTAAATACCAGAGACTGAAGAATGAAGTCGAAAAGCAAAGCAAGCGACGTAAGGAATTTTAAATGGTTTTCTCTATAACTTCAGTTGAAAAGCAACGCGACGTAACAGAGGCAAGCATAGATCGAACTGCTAAAAAGCGGTTAGGTATGCTTGTAATTTCCAACCATTTCTCTCAGAAAAACACGAAGAACGTTTAAAAAGCATTAATCGGGAACTTTCTATGGTTAAAATGAAATCTATGTTTGCGGTTGGCGTTATATTTACTTCGTTATTCAGTATGTTCAACAAAATGTGAGTTATCAGTTCCCATTCCATTGAATTTTTGCGATTGATCCTTTCTTTGTTTTTAATTTCGCATATTGGATGATATGTTTTCTGACGTTATTTTCATGTGCAGTACACAGTGTTGCGCTATCTCTGCCCATGGATTATTCCCTCCACGTTTTACTATGCTTGCTATCAGCAATTAGCTGTCACATCTTTCAGACCAACTGCCACTAACGCTTTTTGAAGTTTTATCAACACCTTGCAACCTGACGTTATTTCAACACAATCTTGAGCCACCAGATTACATAGCATTTGCCAGACCCGCAAATTGGTTCATAATCTGAATTCTTTCTTTCATTCATTTAGTTGTTCAAAAATTCATATTTGCATGGATTGCCATCACGCACTTCAAGACCGGTTTCATATTGTTTGCAATCATCAGGTAGGGGCAATACGACCAGCATCCGCATGCCGTAAAACGATAGAGAAATGGTGAAGAAAGTTTGAACTGTGAAGCTCCTGTTCTTTTTTCTTCCTCATATCTGTCTAGGCCTGGGCAACCTGACAGTATCGTAGCCCACGTGCAGTCTCTGACTGTGCGGCACTTTGCCTGGATCAGGCTTGTGCTTTCATGCCATATACCATACTGTTGGATAAGGGCGGCACGACCAACTTGTTCACTCACATGTGCCCAGACATGTGAATGATCTTAAGCTCATTGACTTTAACGATACACATTTCACTTTTTAATTCATCGAATTTTCGAACTGCTAGCTTCTTATGTACATTTGACCATGATTAATCGCACCCAACTTTAAGATTTCTTATCACAACATAAATAACCGTTAATGTGGTTTTCAAACTGCTTCTAGACACAAGCTTTCAATTTTGTCCTCTTGTACGTATTCGTTTTCCCCTCCGAATTGCTCAGCAATCGCGGTGGCATAATGATTGAGAATTGCGCCTTCCTGTCAGTATGGTCGCGCCTCGTATCCCATATTGATTCCGCATTTTGGATGAAATATGTGTAACCTTTTTACCCACCATATCCAGGTGCAAAATGGGTACCGACAATTAAATTAAATGCAGTAACCTAGTACACTATCCTGCTTGGCGCTAATAAAGCGGATTTAGCGGTCTGAATAATAAAAAATATAAAATACCCTTGATGCGCTCATATACCTTAACTATTGATCTTAGTAAATTCGTTGAAGTCCGTCTTGGATGCGATCTCACAGTCAACAATATTGTCAATTAACAAAACATTCATCATTTTCTATAAGTTCTATTTAGCAAATGGATATTTATCGATCTTACACCTAAATCGCTTTTGTGTATATTTCCGCAACCATACTTCAGTAAATCCAGATAACAACACAATAATATAATTCGCATGATTGTCTGTTATGGTTTAAGAAAAATGATATTCCATTCGGCTACACCTTTATGCTCTCATTTCGCACCACAGATTAATGGATTCAATGTATGTATGTATAAAATCACAAGTCTGATCGAGGCAAATTACTGCAGAGTCATAGACTGTACGTGTGCTAAGATACTGTCAGGTTGCCTAGGCCTAGACAGATATGGGAAAGGAAAATAGCAATTGTAGTGAGACTCCAGCGTGTTTGTCCATGTTTTCGTATACCGGTGACAAATCAATGTAACACGGATTCAATACCATATATTTGCTTTGCTTGCCTTGCTATTTCATCAAAATTATTGCTTTTTTGTTCGATTTTAACAGGTTTGATGGTCGTGTAGTTACGAAACTTCCCTTCGTACCCTTTTCATGGATCCGTGGTCTGTCACACCGGAACTTGCCGGGAGACGATTTCACTGATGCATCATTCATTTTCATTTATATGTTAAGCACAATGTCCATTAGACAGGTGAGTTGAGTGTATAACTTTCCTTGCATAAAACAAGGCAAGGTTATCCAGAATGCGTTTCGCCTTTTTTTCTTTTACAAACCTCAATTTTGAGGGAACTTGCACTTTTTCAGTCAAAATTTGAGAGATATCACACATCTTGATTCAACCATTGCGAATAACCTCTGACTTTGATACCGAGATTGATAAGCCGATTGGCAGAGCAGCTGCCATCTTGTCCCGTCACTACCATCTTATTTTCCTTAAAACCACATCATAATTTTACGTTCCAAATTTGGAGAAATCCACAATACCTGAACTCAAAATGATCGCGTTTCCACGCCTTGGTACCACACAACCGGTTTCTTGTTCTTTGCACTCATTCAGTAAGGACAGTACGATAAGTAAATTCCGACAGCAGCAGCAGCATCAAATTAACACGAGATTAGCAAAATGTACGCAACATTGAAACCTCTCCCAGGAATAATGTAATTGAAGCCCACAGTTGCTGTTTCGGACTTCATCTAGATCGTGACGTGTTGACCCTTCCACCATGTTGTCCATTTTTATGACGCACGTGGCCTTCTCAACGTTCGGTTTCTCATCATCTCGCTTTGCTGTTTCAGAACGTTCAAAAGTTGCTTGGATTCGCTCCGTCGCGGGCTGCGAATAAACAGAACGCTGGTTTCGGTTAATACCTCCAACGTTTAATGAACTACTAGTTGTACTTTATTTTTCTGATTTTGACCCAACATGGAATTGACAACGCTATACTCGGCTTAAATTTTTGTTGTTATTTTGAAACAATCCTCTTTTAAGCAGGTGTCTAATGGTGGATTATTGTCACGTTTGTGAAGACTCTTCGGTACCAGATCCTTCGAACTATCCACAAAGTTGATTACGACCGTTCACAATCGACTGTCTTGCGAGATAAGAACAACGTGCCCAAACTCTTAGCAAAATCGCTGCGGGGGGCAATTATTTTGTAGCGGAAAATCGCCAGACATTCAGAGTCGTGCATACACACTATTTCGCTAACGGGCAATAATTCTGTTTCGCTTCATGGATGGCGGTCTCCCAGATGAATTTTACACGTCTCACCTTCGAAGTGGTTGGCAGCTGGGTCAAAATTGTATTCCATAACTGGAATGTTTTAGTTATCTGCTTGCAATGCTTGAATAATCAGCATTTTGCCATCGGCAGTCACGCAGAATTCTTGCTACGATGCTGTGGCGCAGCTGGTCGGCAAATCGATTAAGGCCCCGGTTTTTAGGAACATGCCTCTTCACGTGCAAACCCCAGATCTATTTAGGCGGTATTTTGTGGTGCTTGCTAGTGGGTTTAATTGTTTTCCTGCGATATTAGTGCTTCGCACCACATCAGCGAGAATCTGGTGACCAATTTTACGATTAGGTGATTATTTTGAATGTGTTATCTATCATTATTATTATTAACACAACTAATGGAAACCTAAATCCATTTTAACAATGAAATGGAAGACATTCATACTTTGTTCAGTTTGTTGTATTCATTTGCTGCCAGGTCAAATCGGATATCATAGTTTAAACGGTCAATGATTTAGAGCTTTTTCGACGCCAACATTTTGTTTGACAAAATTTCATGAAATTCGCACTGATAAAGCACGAACGTCCAACAACATTTTAACATCGTATATGTTTTGGTCGTGTTCTGTGATGTGTTCGTACGTGATTTGAGCTGCCGATTTTTCTTTACACCGACTGTTGTTAATAGAACACTTTTTTCGAAATTCATTCAACTTTATCAATGGAGTTTTAAACGATACTCCATACGTTTTGAAACCGAAACACATTCATATGTTGGGTGTTCAATGCTTGTTGAGCTCGCAAAAATTTAAGCTGACGATGTCATCTAGTTTGATGACAAAACGTCCTACACGTTACAATGAAAGCTCAGGGAACACAAAACATCTAGCCACTGAGTTACAAATCTGCGCTTCAATATCCAACAAATTAGTGTTGCATGCAACTGTGTGATAAACACGATACATCTGTCATATCTAGGATCCGGCGGGTTAGCAGTATGCCCTATCCAATAAGCAATTTGTTCACACGTCTACGGCGATAAGATGGCTCCGGGTTCAGACTCCGCTGCAGTTGCACATGAGGAGAATATGCTTATCTCTACCCCGCACCATACATTGGTGTAAGATGGATACCCACAGTAATCGCAAAAATTGGAGCGGTAGCTTTAAACCCTATTCCTCGGGCGAAACCCAATCACATCTATCGTTTTCTGCTAGTGAAACTGGAGACAACAAAACTGCGAAATTTAGCATTAGCTAAATAATACGATTGCTTAAGTTTCATTAAAGATCTATTCTAAGTAGTGTCAAGGCATTCGGATCGTACGGTCCCTACAAACAGCATGAACCTGCTCGTGAGATGTGTGTGATAAAAATGCATGCAAGTGTATATATTTTAGTGTCAACACAATTATACAACAAACAGAATTTGATCATCGGTCGTTTCGTAGCCATTTTCATCGTGCTATTTAATCAAGAGAGCGTAGAATGACGAGAGCCACCGGTATCAGCAAACCAGTGATCAATTTTATGACGTTAATCAATCACATTCAGTGTGTGCATGTATTCTGTCAAATATTTCAAATAAGTTGCGGCCAGAATATGTGCTCCTGATGTTATTAACTGCGCGGTGCCATCGATTTCTTATAAAGAAATTTTGATTAACTGAGATCACGTGACCTTAATAGCTATTTCACTCAAGACGAGAATTTCTGATGTAATGAAATAAATGGATAGGTTGAGCGTTTGCCTCGTTTTATAGTTGCTTTTTACACTGTGATAATCAGGCAGTATCACAAACCTATCCATAACGGATACCGGCAAACGCCCCGAAACCTCTGATGTTAATTGCAACAGATGTGTGCAACACAATGCAGTGCTTTAGATTCCTACATTATGAAGTATCTAAGGTAATGTTAGTTATTCTTGAATCCGTAAATTTCTTGAGAAATCCTATCTCGATGCTGCGTTATTTGCCAATAGTTTAATTGCCACTCCGTGGACACCGCTTTCTGCCAAACCTTAATAATCGAGACGACTGTTTCAAATCCTGTGATATTTTAATCAATTTACCGAATGCCGCTTCATTAGATAATAGACAGCTTTTTGTCGACATGTTAATGCCCAGGGCTGAGGATAAACATTAACAAAAAAGAAGTACTTGGTGAAAGGACCGTGTCGTATTAAATCATCCCTATTGAACTATTTCACCTCTCGCGGTTTAAGCATTACGGAGAACTCACAACGAGTTCAATAGGCGGTTTGGCAAGGCAACCAACGTCTCGACCAGCATGAACTCAAGATTGGGCAACCGCGACTTGACAGTGAAGCAAAAACGAGGATATAAACTGCATTCATATTATGGCAACGAAACTTGGATAATCTGAACAATACACGAACGGAAGATGAATTATTTCCATTCAGGGATCATCCGTCGCATCTTAAACGTAGCCCGAAATGCGCGAAGGACCCCGCACTGCATTGTGTATGAAATCTCAATTTTATTGAAGTTTGCATCAACAATTGACACCGATCGACATAAGCCGACAATTACATTAAAGGCAAGAAATTATTATGAATTATGTTACAATCGGGAAGGCAACTACAATTCCTACATGCAAATTCGAAACTGTAAATAGTAGTACGAGATAAACGGTAGTCAAAGCGGGCTCCTGGAACCAATGACCGTTTCGAATAACTGTAATAAAGAGAACAACTGTTAAGCTTTCATGAAAAAATGTCTTTTATTGTCTCGGTATGGTGGGAGAATATTCGTTAGGATAAATGTGTTATATAAATGTAGAATGGAATTACTACGTAAAGATATATCCAGTTTGTTCCTGAAAATCCCTCCACTAGATGATTGTACAACATCTGACGGTATGGACTTCCATAAGAAACAAACGCGCACTGAATAGAAGAACCGACCGCAGTTCCGGTGAGAATGTGGAACATCAAATGCCGTGGGTCAGTACGTGTGGCATGACTTGACTGGAGGCGAAATAGATGCCTCGGCGGGTACATTTTTGCGTTCATTACTTTATAAGTCAGGATTAGACCCAATCGTACCGTCTGCGAGGCAGTGTATCCTAATTAAGATGCACCAGTCAAGATTCAAGAATTTATGGTCACAAAAAGCACATAGCTTCACAATTACCATATCATAGTAAATATGCGTTAAATAAGAGGTATAAAAAAACAATTATACGATGTCACTGGAGTCAAGTAATATGCTTACCCTGAGTCAATACACAGGCATCGTCAAGTCGTTATGCAACAAATAAGTGTCCAAGTTTCGAGTGAATGTTTGGATACAGGAAGAGATGATAATTGCTTCGGGAAGGGCATTCCACAGGAAACAGACACGTACCGAATAGAAATATCGGCGACAATTAGTACGGGAATGGGGAATTTGTAGTGCTGCTGAGTGGCTACGTGTAATTCCTGATTCACGGTATTTGAACAAATGTTTGAGTGGATGATCTGGAGTATTCAATATTTTGTAAGTAATATAACGTCACTTCGAAGTCTACGTTGAAGGGGAGTGGGAAGCTTTAGCTTTTTCAACCTTTGCTCGTATGTAAGGTCTCGAAAGCCACGCACGAGTTTAGTTGCACGATGATATATCCTGTCAAGCAAGAATATATCTTTTTTCATCCACGGAGTCCATGCTTGCGATGCATGTTCCATTGTGGGAATTAAGTAGGTCTTCATGATGCTTGGCAACATTACAGGCGTAAAGGTTCTGAAGATCCGTCGAAGCATACCTAGAAGCTTTGAAGCACGCTTGTAAATGACCTCACAATGCACGCTGTTCTTTAGGCTGTCACATATCCAGACTCCAAGATCCTTCTCCAATTCGGTCCAGCTCAAAATTGTCTGCCCAAAGTGATATTCGTACTGAAAGGGCTTACGATTTGCAGTAACTTGCATTTTTGAAAATTGAACGGCAGTTTATTTCTAACTGACCATTCGTGTAGTGCATCTAAATCACTTTGCAGTTTTACGCAGTCTGCAGTTGATTTTATTCGCATCCAAAGTTTAACATCATCCGCAAAAAGAACTACCTTGCATGAGAGCGTCTCAGGTAAATCATTGATGTAAACTAAGAAAAGCACTGGTCCGAGAACGGAACCTTGCGGTACACCACTGGAGGTATTAATGGCTTGTGATTGTACCCCGTTAACTCGAACGGTTGCCTTGCGCCCATTGAGGTAGCTTTCGAACCATACGAGTAGCTGCCCGTCAATAACAATCTGTTTCAGCTTTTGTAGCAACAGGAAGTGATCAACTCTGTCGAAAGCTTTCGACATATCCAGATAGCACGCGTGCACACTGTCTCCTGCGTCAACGGTTTGGGTCCAAACGTTTAATACCGTCAGCAAGTTTGTCAAGCAGGAGCGAGCTTTACGAAACCCATGCTGGGCGACATATCGTATATTTTGTGATTCCAAGTGATGAACTATATTTTCGGTCACTATGCGCTCCATAACTTTAGATATCACGGGAAGTAGGGTGACAGGACGGTAGTTCGCGGGATCTAAACGGCTACCACCCTTATAAATTGGTGAAATTACCCCTGTCTTCCACTCTGTTGGCACCACTCCTTCGGTTAGGGAATGTTGAAACAATTGGCATAGTGGTTCACACAGCTGCTGGTCACAGGATTTTAATAGTGCTGGTGTTATTCCATCGGCTCCAGGAGATTTCCTAGGGTTCAGTCGACACAAGTGTCTTCGTATAATCGCTGAATTAATCTCAATATCATTCAGTTGTTGAGATACAATTGATGTCAGTAAATTCTCATTCGCCCTCACCGTTATCGGGCTAAACACTGTCGATCTTCATACGGTAGGTTGCGGTTGCTTGATATCCTTTTGTAGCCATGGCGCCCAAGCTTGCACTGAGTAATCCATCACAGGGTTAGGTGAACTAACCGTATTTATGAGCATGGAGAATGTTTCACGGGAAAACGTCCGAAACTACGCCGAAGCATACCTAGCATGCGGCTATCTCGGCTGTACGCTGCTTCTCATTGCGTGCTATTCTTAAGACTTCCACTAATCCATACGCTGATGTCCTTTTCTTGCGTTGTCCATGAGGTATGTACTGTGCCTGGTTTAGCCCCTGGTGATTTAGAGTAGACAAAAATGTGTCTACAAGTCTCAAATAGTTAGTTATAAGCGTTCAAATGCTACACCCTAATTTATTCTGATTCTATTATCAACCACCATGAACAGTCGCGTTCGTTGTACAAAAGTAGTTATAAACTTCAAGAACCACAAATACAGATCCTGATGAGCGCGGAGAACCAAACATGTGGGTTGGAAATTATGTGCATGCAGAACGTTGAGTCTATATGGACACTTAACGGAAACAACTTATTCTTCAGTACACGGTTTCAACACGACGTGGATTGCAAAAGAATGACGAGCGATACGCAAAATAACGTACATGGAGAATAGCTTATTCATGGTTGATAAAACATTTTGCAAATGATGTTATTTCCTGCAAACGGATCGTTTTAGTTTCAAATTCTGCTAAGAAAGAGAGAATATACTGCAGATTAACTCTCAGCTGGGGCAACCACATAAAGCTTGTATTGAGAATATTTCAAAAGTTCTGCTACTAATAAGTAGTTTAAATGACCAAATAATGACAGACGACAGATTTTGCTAGCTGATCACAGTCCAGAATTAGCTGGTTATACTAAGTATTCGAAGAAGCTTCGAAAACCACATAACTCCTATTCACACACTTATCTGTTTGCAACTGAATCGTAAATTATGTGATGAAATTAGTGAGTTTAATTAAATTTATTTTTTGTTGGTCTGATCATTGAACTTCGGCTCCATTAAAGTCTTCGATACTTTGGTCATCATCAGAAGCAGATGGAGAGATTAGATTTGGGAAAACTTGTAAAAGTGAAGGATGGTAAACAAGCTACGAATTTCCAACCACTATTAAATAGGATTCGTACAGCAAACCTTGGTGCTCGAAATTAAATAAACAGATTGATTGCACTTTTACGAATGAAATTTCTTGACCGCCTGTATATTTTGTGATATGATTGCGCGATTAAAAATTGCTGTTCTATTTTTCAACAAAAATGGGCATCTCACAGTTAACCTAAAAGATTGCGTCGCCACGTACACCATGTAGTCCGAATGAACCCAAGTCTCGTTTTCCATGCCTCGATAACTGGAACAAATTATCAGAGGCCACGAAATGCAAGCAACATATGTTACGATTTGAGTAACGGAAAAATGAACGACGCATTAAAACAAATATACAATTCTTACCTAGTTTGGAGACAGATGCTGAAATACACCACTCATTGGTCTTTGTCCACGAGCTATGCTATCGTTTTTGGTATTCATTTTGTTCCTTTGTGTTGGTCTGCCAGTTAGCAACTCATTGGGTTCTAATGAACCACTGCGAACTATATTCAACGTGTTGTTTTGGGCCAAGAAGCTCCGGAAATTGACCGGCGTCGGTTTGTTCGCTCGTTCCATGCTGGGTTTGTTCGCGTTAAAGATCGGGTTGAAAACCATCGAGGATGTGTAAACCATATTCGGCGAGGATGGAGAATGAGAGGTAGGTGAGGGCTTGCTGAACTGAACTGTCGTTAGGTGGGTTGAATTGAGGTTTTGTAGTGCATCCTCGTTCCAAGGAGCGCAAATTTGTTTACGTTGTGGTGTCACTGAATGTAGTTGGAACGAGTCAATTTGATTTACAGCTTCTGTGCGTGGATAACTTCGACGAATTTGCCTATTGGCTGCAACTGAGGTGCCTTCGCTTTGATCTATTGGCTGGATCAAATCAGGCGAGGCATGTACTGATCGAATGTGGGGGTTCTGATGTGTCGGTTCCATGGGACTTGGCGCGGTGACTACAGCGGGCAACGACCTGACCGGTTGATCGGTTTTTAGTGGACTTTGGCTTGGTGATTTGATGTTCATACTTGGGGACTTGAAATCAGAGAGGCACATGTTGTAGCAGTTATAACCGCAGATATTTAAGATAGACTTCAACCACAACACGCAAACATATCGATTACGAGTAAAGGAGTCAAAAATTCCATTTCACAATACAATGTTTAAAAGCAGTCGATAATATTTTCGGAATCCCGGAAACTTAATACAAAAAAGTTACAATTCAATAGCTTAATCAATTATGTGTCTAGAACAGGCTCAAAGTTCATTTACTCATCATCGCCAAGGACAGTATTACACCGGTAGCATATACCCAATGCATAACTACCATACAACCACGAAAAAATTAAAATCGTAAAATATGGGAAAGGGACTCAAATTGCCCATGGATTTTATAGAAGAGTAAGCACAAACAAACTGGGATGAGATGCCTACAGCTCGAATGGAACATGTGTTCAATCTTGTATTGTGAACGAATAGAGTGACATCAACATGACAGCTTCCTTGACGTTTTCACTGTCATGCATCATAACAAGCTTTTCTCGTCACTCCGCTTGACAACATACAAGGGTAAGCAAACACTCCAAGAAGATGCTTAGTGCAAGACCGCCATTGAACACGGTTTTGGGACAAATCCTGAAGCGTAACTAGCCATTGCGATATCTGATCGTGGGCACACCAGCTTAGAAGACGTGCTGTGCCGACTTTCGAAAGGTTACTAGTGAGGAATTTTAGCTGCTTATGCCACGTGATGATTTACACACCCCGAGATTTACGCCAATCGGGATGTGGCGTCGCAAAAAGAATCCGTTTCAGAAGTCGGTGGTCCGGCATCCGTAAAACGTGACCAAACCAGCGTAACCTATGCAGGTCGATCTGATTCTCTATATCAGCATTACTACCGAACAACTTATTTCGGAGATCATCGCTACGCATGCGATTGTAGCAGCTAATTCCTAGAATACTGCGGAGACATCGGTCGTCAAATACTTGGAGACGCTGAATGTGTTCTTTACGTACGGTTCAACTTTCACACCCATGCAGTAATACAGCTCGAACCGTCGCCTTTGAAACTCTTCCTCTGAATAGCAGACAGTCCTTTCTGACGCCAGAATGCTACAGTGGCCTTAGACCGCGTCATCTAACGATGGAGAATCATTGATACAACTACCGATATACGTAAATCGATCTACAATTTCAAGCGCCTGATTTGATAAGTCTATGTCCTGCAGCAGAACACTTCAACACTAATCGAGAGGCTTGCCATCTGGTATTATGTGAACTCCGAAGTCTGGGGTACCTTTGCAGCACAATTCTATGATGGCATCAATTACAAAATTGAACAGAAATGGAGAAATAGGTCATCCTTGTCGGATGCCAATTATTGTGGGGAATTTCGGCGAAAGGTCATTGTAAACCTTAACGCATCCAGATGTATGAGCATAAAGTGTACTCAATATGTTGACATACATTTGCGGGACGAATGTGCAAAGCAAGGTGCTAAACAGGACATTTCGGTCGACTGAATTAAATGCTCCTTTGAAATCTATAAAAATAGCTATTGTCGGCTGTCGATAAGTGTGCCGCAGTTCTAAGATCCGTTGAAGAGTAAAAATGTGGTCGATACAGCCTATGCCAGGTCGGAAGCCAGCTTGCTGCTCTCGGATCTCTGATTCCCTATGCGATGTTAATCTTCGAAGACGCCAATAATCTCGTAATGATGGGAGTGAGACTTATCACTCAGTGATTCGAGCAGGATCTTCGCACACCTTTTTGAATATCGGTATAATATCCGATTCTCCCTAACTCGGGGGGACGGATTCTGACAACCACACTTCACGGAGGAGATCGCCTAATGTGCTGATTAGGACTTGGTCACCTTTTTTGAACGAAACAGGCGGTATGTCATCGGGACCAGCAGCTTTGAATGGTTTCATGGATGCGATACATGCTTTAATTTCTAAATCACTAGGAAGATCTACGCTAACAGGCCAATAATCACACTATTTTGAATAAAACAATGAACCCATTATAAGTGACCAGCTAAAGTGTTCTTGAAAATGTTCGGTCCAGCGTTAAAGGCGGCGATTCTTATTAAAGATAATAGTACGCATGAATTAGCGATAGTCTCACTCACTCTTGTTCTTAGGACCCGTCGATGGAATAAGTTGGAAGAGTTTTCGCACGTTACCAGCATCATTTGCTATTTCCATTTGTTTGACGTTATTTAGCGTCCACTTTCTCTATCTAGTCTTAAGCTCCGTTTAATTTCAATCCTTACGCATCTACACCATTTATTGTGTCCAGGACCATGAGGTATTTTGCGTCGCTGGTGAAGAATCTCTATAGAGCGCTGTGAGACTTTGAGGTTGATTGTGTAGTCACACAGGCTGATATTGCGGCGACCCGCATAATCCTTACTATTTTGTTCCACATTTCATCGGCTGTTGCACAAAGAGCAACTGGGAGTGAGTCACGTAAGGTGGTCATATAAATTCCTTGAAATGCAGGCTGAGAGAAGTTTTTGAAAGCAGTGCGTTTCCCATTCGTTCCGGAGAACTGTAACGAGAGCCTTCATCGCACACGAGCAAAACCAGAATCCATGCAGATATTCCAGAATGAGCGGCAGTACTCAATGCAACCTCTACAGCGAGTACTTATGGTGATATGGTCGATTTTTGCCGAAGTTTGGCATCCATCCAGCCTGCGCCATGTTGCACATGGATACCTTTTATGGCGAAAGGAACTACTGTTAATGAATAATCCGAATTGTGCAGCGCATTGTATGAACAAGTCGCCATTATCTAAGCGTTTGCCTTCAAGATCAAACATAGCACCTAATTGTGATTCAGGCATATCTAAACGACCCAGTCTGGCATTCATATCTTCTGCTAAGACAACAATATCGGAGCTTTTGACACGTTGCAAAAGAGTGCATTGATCGTCGTAGAAAACGTTCTTCTCGTCGTCAGAATTACTTATTCGGGGCGTAAGTTACTACAATAAAGAAGCATCTCTGATTAGAAGATTTTGAGTTGGGTCTAATATCCGTGGCTAGTCTAAATGCGCACATCCTCCTATTGTAAGGAATCTAATCAGTTAGGCAGGATTTGGCACGTGAAATTAGCGCTATACCAGCACCCACTTGTCTTGAAACGGTAGCTACAAAATCACCGGAGTATCACAAAAAGTAGCGAGTCGAAAGGTTTGGGGCAGTAAATTCTGTAATTATAGACGTATCATATAAGTGTCACTTACTGTTTAAAAATGATATAAATATGATTGTTCTTACCATTTTTATCCATTGAGTTGTTCTTTCCTGTGATTGATTAGAATGCTTGGGAAAAATGGAAAGGTCCTTTGGTCGAGGTGGCTTTGCGGGGGATTCACGGACGCACGTTTTCGATGCGTATTGATTTTTCGTAGAGTGCTCAGTCGACTGTACTGGAGACAACTCAGCGAAATCATTTGACATCCCGTGACTAAAATTACGCCGGTTCGGTGTGTGAGGTTTGTTTGAGCAGGCGAGTCGTCGGTCTTCTCGATAATGTCGATGGTGATGGTGATGCTGCTGATTGTTTCGACGAAGTGACGTGTTCGCTACATTTTGGAAGCATGCCGAATGATCTCTATAGACCTTGGGATCACGTATATTCTTTCCAAATCCTTTGGACTGTTGTAGCTGAAAATCCTTGCTCGAGTGAGAGTGGTTATTTTTAATGACCACACGAGATCCACAATTTGTACAATGAACGCATTCACCGGCATGGGTCGATGGAGCAGTAATCGTAACGAATGTTGACACTGGCTGGTCTGAGTTTCCCTTGCGATGCACACTAGGACGCACTGGCGAGGGTTGATTATTTTGTTTCGACAAGAAACACTTTCCGTGTGAGTGAAGTAATTTTGGCTCGTGGCTACCACGTCGTGCAGCTAGTAGCGCCCGTCGAATGGATTGTGAGCTGACATGCAAAATTTGACAAGTTGAGCAGTGAGAATGCTGGTCGTCCACAGCAAGATCTAAAGAGGACGTGGAGTAAGATCGTGAAGAAGTCGATAGTGTTGGACTAACAGGCGGGGAGCTGCTAACTGAAGAATCATGCCGATATCCCTTTTGATAAGATAAATCGTTTATATCCTCATCAGAAAATGAGAAACAAGAGCTTGCATTGTGTCTTTCCGAACGTTGCCTCTGAGAACGCCGAATAAATTGTGGGTGTCTCACATGACGCTTTTCACAATGGGCGTGAGAACAGTCATGAAATTTATATGGGGGCGGATCGAACGAAAAGGCCCGGTGCATCCCATGGACTATTTTGTGCTTCTTAACAGCTGGTGTGCGCTCGCGAAATTCCGCCATGCGGAGAGAACTTGATTTTGTTAAAGCATTTCCATCGTGACATGAACAATGACATTTTGACGGTGCTTTTTGAACATTTGATAAATAATCCGACATTTTCAAACCAGATTGCCTATTGGACGTGTGAGATGATACTTCAACGGATTTTGGAATTTGGGTTCCTGCTTTTAGATACATGAATCTTCCTAAATTATCATGCTCTGCTGACACATTTTGCTTTTCAGAAGGTGTGTTATGTAGATCAGGAGTGGATTCTCTGGTGGAACCCGTTGCTGCAACTGAGACGGAAGTTGATGAAGAGTGCATATACGACGATTGACAATAGTCTTCCCCAACAGATGCTGGAGAATATGCCAAGGTTGACAACGATTCACGGAAATCAATTGCTGCTGCATTGGTTTCTGGATAGTCTGGTGTGTGCGGACTCGACTTTTGAACGCCCTTCACTTTTGACAGAAGATCCATACAATTCGTCTAGAAATAAAATAAACCAAATGAATGGCTGAACGAAGAACACAGAGTTGTAAATAAATATGCACGGCAAAAAATTCAATAATTAGTTAAAAGGAGCACACCCCTTAAATGTACGATCAAGTGTTACTTTTCAGTAACATTATGATGCAATTATTAAGACAATATAGATCGTTCATGCATGATGAAGAAAACATTTACTGTGCGTTCACTGGTTGTTGGCACTACCTGACGACCGGATAAAGTCTCCACATTTTCGTATTCCCCATCGAGCAATATTGTGCCGTCTTGCTGGCCGGCGTCACAAGTGTCCACGTCTAGACATAAATCCGGGGGTCTACCACCGGTTCCACGAATGTATTCCCCTCGTGACAAATTGATGTGACCCGGAGAGAGCTGTGAGCCCGTATGTGGTTCTTGCGCAGACCAGTAGTTCGAACCACGATACTGCCACTCGTCTGAAATGACTTGAGAGCCTTCACCGCTACCGATGATGTATTGGCCGAGCTCGATCGCACTCCCGGGTTGCGTGTCTGTGCTTGACAAAACTCGAAAGGTGCCGTTTGATTCTGCATCAGTCGAGCTGACCACGCTAAGCTGAAGAAAATATACGAAAAACGATCGACTTAAGTAAATAAATAAATAAATAAAATAAATAATGTTGAAAGCTATCTGGAATGCAATCTTGTGAAAGTGAGGTAAGTAAATGAAGTGCTACATCGAGTTTTCGGTTTTCGTTCGTTTTATGTTTATAGTTTTGTAGATGTAGGTTTGACGCAACATTAGAATGCAACCATTGAGGTGGACTAATTCTGAGTGCATTATTCAGTCGCACATACGGAAGTTTTAACAAATTCCATCTTCGTTGCTGGTACACCTTTGAATTCTACAGCAAACTGAGCGTTCTGTCTTCGTCGATAGGGATTTTAATCAGTTTAATGTTCACCTAAAATGTGTCTACAAGTCGAACAATAAATTTTCAATGAGTCCGTTGTATATTGCGCTCATCGTTGCGTCTAATCCGCACTGTCGCTTTTGCTGTAAAAACCTTTTGCCAATAAGCAACCGTGTGGTTCAAAAAGGCATTCATCCGAATAGAAGGACTAACAATACAGTATATTTATAAGCCCAACATTGCTCATTTGCAATTTGAAATGACATGGAGCATTGATTTTCAGATTAAAACTATACTCAAACCATGGAGGTTGAAGAAATGCATAAATTGTCTTATAATGAAGGAATCATTCAGACCAATCACGATTCAAAGCCTACTAATTGAAACATTCCTTTTGTCAGTGTAAATTAAGTAGACAAATAAGGGTTTGAGGTAAAACTGCAGCCTGACGTACCGGTCTTTCTCCATATCCATGTCCATCATTCTGGAAAGCGGATGCGTTCACATAGTCTGGTGATTCCGGAGCGTTGCGTTGTTGTCGTGCCACCTGGTTGTGGCAGACGTGTTTCTTTGCCTTACTTCTCGAAGTCTTCAATTGATTCTTGTGTGGCTTTTCAATAGATTTAGATTTAGCTTGACTTTGTAATCCGTCTAGTGCCTCCCTTGTTGTACTAAAATCAAAATTTACTCGCAATAGACAAACAAAATATTTGCGTGATTTTGGTAAGTTTGTGCAATAAAATAAAGCAGGTTGAAGCAGAATGGGTGAAAATTCCAATTACTCAAGGGTCATGTTGACTAAAATGATCAGCTAGTTTATGAGGAATTATTGCGTTGTACAATGTAGACGTTTACTGACACATTTCGCACTTACGGTTCAATCCAATGACAGTTCCTGGCAAGACAGTAACAGGATAAAGTCGAGACGTCACTAATCGACGCTTTTAGTGAACTAATAATTACATATGAATATCTCTATTTGCATAATATAACATCGTGATTTCTTTGATGTTCCACTGCGATTCTGGGATCATTTCAACAGTCCCTGTATGAATTCATATCAAACGCTCATCGATACCTATTTACGGTTTACTGACACTTCATTCTAAGACACTTAATCCCCAGTTTGATAACTTCTGAAGAATGCAGAATACGTTCAAATGAATTTATTTAGCAGGAGAGATATGCAATTGATTTTAGGAACGTCAGTCTTTCCGTAGTTGACTATCGCTGAATTGCTCGAGATGTCCTGGCGCATATCTCAGCATACTTCTTCTGTTTGATATGAACCCCAGCACTTGCTTGAAGAACTGAGGCTGTATGCTATCGGCAATCCTTTCGCAAACCGTTAAGAAATGTCCAGAGGTGGGATGTTGGCAAGAAAAGAGTGACTGTAATGCATCATGCCAGCCTTCTACAGTATTATTCGTTCGGGCAACATAGATGCAAATAACATCCAGTCACTTGTGCGGATGGGAAGTTCGAGCGAAATGCATTCATAGCGGCACTTTCAAAGTCAGTTAAAATGATATCTGGTGCTAGATTCGGCGTCATACTCGCAACACACTAAGCAACTTCTTATAGGTAATCGCTGTTTTGTTTTGTAAAAGACAGTAAATTGCCGGTGGTGTGACGCCTTCAGCATATTGAAAATGTATAGTGTATAACTGGTAGAAAATTGAAGGTACAACCTTGAACGTCCCATTAGCAAACCACATCTTGCTAAAAGAGTGCACTAACCAGGCTTCGATCACCGAAAATAAAAAGTCTTGCATCGTCAATATGGTCCTTAGAATCATACAGCAAGAAATATCTATATATATTTGGAACATCAAACACTTGGGAGGGACGCGAGAGTGCATGTTGGGCCTTTCCTTCTTATACTGCTTTGAGGCCTATTGAGTGTCCGCGAGATAGCACTTTTTGAGGTAATGCCATTAGAGTGCCTAATGACAGATCGAATGTGACCGAAATCCGTGAGGCAGAGGGGGCTGCATTAATTTCTAACATTTTCTCCACATTCTTCGCCAAAAAATTTTCTTTGTTGCACTCGAGATTGTGAAGTGCGAAATCACGCACGATATCGTCGTTAGATGTAACTAATCTCGCTCTACACTTGTGTGTGACTAACCTATTACATCTCCAATTAATATTGCCATTATTTAATTGTTTCTCGAACCAAAACTCATTTCCCATGTAAACTAATGTCCTTCGACCTTTGCTACTTGTACCATATTCAAGAGTCATTGCACACATTTAAATATCTTCTTATCTTTGCACGGATGTGCAATCGTGCAGTATTTATGTGCTATGCGGCTAACATCGTGCTAAAGTGATTGACCAACGGTAGTGAGCTTCATGCTGAAACACGCTGGAGTCTCACTACCATTTTTATTCCATTTCTATTTCTATTTCACCCTCATATCTGTCTAGGATTGGGCAACCTGACAGTATATTAGCCCACGTGCAGTCGCTGACTGTGCGGCACTTTGCCTGGATCAGGTTTGTGCTTTCATACCATATCTTAAATCTTATCTTAAATACCTTCCCTGGAGATGAAGTGACCGAACACCCTATTTACGATTACTTATTTCAATGCATGCCTGGCGTCACATGATACCGAGTACAGCAAGTGAGTTGTGATAGTGCAAAACGAACATTCGGATAGGCCCCAACGTGTTTGCAATGCACATAGAAAAGCTGTTGTGGGAATTGGACAACAGCAACCTGAAGTTTGTGATTTGTGGCTTGTTAATTACGAAGGCACCAGACAACTGGCGCTGTTAGGCTAGTTCCTGCATTTCGCACCAATCTTTGTGAGAAAGATTATTAATCCCATATCAATACTTTCAAGGAACGCAAGATGTAAATCGACAGAAGCAGACCAGCAACCACAATGACTGAAATGAGGCTGTAATTCATTTCGACCTATATCTTACTCTTATTAATTCATGCGACATAAATACCCGTGAGTAAAAAGAACTGCAGATTCGCACTTAATTTGACCGAAAAGGAACACTTGAACGTCACACCAGGAAAAAAGAATACGGCTTGATGCGACTAGTGCTACTGCACTTGATCGTGTTTATGTCTACATTACGCTTAGAATTCCAATGTGTGCGTAAACCTCAATGCACGAGCTGGTAAAGCCCAAAGAAAATTCGTCCAAGTTCAATGGCACGAATGCGCGTAAATAATTTTCCAAAAAATGATCAACGGTGAACGGGCATGAGTGGCCCGATTTGAAAAAATAGAGTTGTGCAAAAAAGTTCGTAGACATGGCTAGTAGTAGCATTCAACATATCGCTCCCCATGGCTTTAGGATGAAAGAAAAATTTCTCTTTGAACCAAATGCACCAGGAAAAAGGACACCGGGTCCTTATTGTTTTACGAAATATCTAGAACTTACTTTTTTGCATTACCGTTACTCCCAACATCTTCCTCGCATATGTCCACATCAAAGTCCTCGATATCTTCGGCAGCGGTGGATGAAGAGAACATTTGCAGTTCTTGACTAGCGGTCAAGTTGGGCGTGCTAACACTGTTTGTATGCAAGCTTTGTTGTTGCAACAAAACTTGCCGATATTCAGCCAGCAATCGATGAGCCAATTCCGTTTCCTGTGAACGAAATGTATCGGATGAGGTTGATGATGAAGTATTACGCAAAAGGTACCCAAGTATGTCGAGCTGTTTGATATGATTGAGTTAGCGGTTAAAGTGTTCGGTCTAGGGAGTAAGTATAAACGCTGGTTTCGCAGAATTAAAAATAATACATTTAAAGTCTCAATTGAGAGCGCAACTAACTAACCATTGGTTTTCATTAACAAGATTCGTATGGTCTGAAACACACTGAGCTTGATAAGGCTATTGAATACAATTGGTAGACGAATTCGTACGCAGCATATATAGAGCACAAAAGGAGCACAAGATAAAGCGTTCTTTGATACAAGCACATCAGCACAAACGCACCAGGGGAAATAATTAATCTTACCAGATCAGACAATAATGAAACTAACGATGGTTGATTTCGAAAATCGCATAATGATAATATTAGCTGTCGTGCATAGACAAACACTCACACGTATATTGGTCAGATTTAACAGCTGATGGATATCGGAATTGGTTAACAGATGTAGAGGTCCATTGGAAGGTGGTCGACGAGAACTGCTTTGATCAGACGAGCTTGTAGTAGTAGTAGTCGTTATAGATGTGGTCAATAATTGTGTATTGTCAGCTGTTGTTTCGACGGTACAGTGATGTGCATCATGATGGAAATTTGTGGGTTCCATAGACGGAAGCGGAACTGGCGCTTTTTCTAAAAGATTCGATAAAGTAATGGGTGCCACGTCACGGTTGCCAGTTTTCTGTTGCCAATCCGTGAAAACGGAATCATGCTTCATGGAGGAGTTTCGCTCTCCAGGCTTGGTGTATGAACTTTTAAAGTTTTCCCAATTAAAGTGAAGCTTGTCACCGGGCATTATCGGAGGAGCCGAGGAATGTCCGTTAGTGAGCACAACACTTTCGGAGGTTAAATTTTGATGCATCAGGTTCACGCCTTTTGGATGAATTACCGCATCGCTTCTCAGTGATGGATCATGAGATGACGACATACCGATCTCCTCGGATTTTGTGGATTCCACAGCACCGTGATTGAATGCCAATCCATTGACATTGCTTAAATTCAGTGGACTTGGAATCACTCTCCAGCAAGGGTTACCACGTACTGCACCATGTTCTTTAAAATCTGGTCGCTGTCCGTTGCCATTTCTTTGGAACGTCACAGATTTCTCAGATACTTGAGGGGTGTCTTCTTTCAATCGATAAACGGTTTCTGAACTAAGAACATTAGATGACCATTCCGTAGGCGTCTTGCTCGTATCTGGTGGGGTAGAAGGACCGCTTTGGCTGTATACAGTTTGGGAGGGACTGGCTGGGTGAAGATGGATTGGTGGATTTGTACCGAAACGGTCGACCAAGGTCAGAGTTTTACTATTCGTAGATTCTGCATTCGTTGCAAAACCATATGGTGAGACCAGAAAAGATCCAGAGGCTTCTTTGCCTACCGAGTTTGATCTCAAAATGGAATTTATTTGATGCGCGCATGCTTCGCTCGAAGACCGAGCCATACGCCCTGGCTGATCCATAGGATGTATCAGTAACTGCTGCATGCCCGACGTTGCGAAACTTTGTTCTGTTCTCTGCTGGGTTGATTGTATAAACTGCAAAAATAAACAGTGAATGAAGTGCTAACTTTTTTCTTAACAGTGGAAAAGTTATCAATAATTCAACAATAAAATTGAAAGTGAGTCTAGCATACAAGGAATCAATGATTGGTGGTTAAAAGCCAACGCTTTACCGACCACAAATTAGGTTCTTTTACATATGTAAATCCAATCACTGTACATTCTAACCCTGACCTACAAATATTTCCTTCGATTTCAAATACATTACCTTTGGTAATGTTACTGACAAAAAGCTGCGAAATATTTCTGAAAAATGAGCAACTGAAAATACTAAACAAGTTTAGGTAATAATCAATAGAATGGAGTAACTTAGTGTGACGTTCTAATACCTTGGGTGGCTTTTATTTAGTATGACCAGAAATAACATTCTACATCCAAAAGTATAACGAAACAGGTACGAGAATTTTTATAATTTTAATGCGTATTTATTTTTAATAAAACAAAACAATGAATGCGATTTTGCACATTGGAATGGTTGCTAGACTTAAGTATAGCGGGAAAATCCGGTTTTTCAAGTTTCTCCAAATGCGCATCAGCGGAGAGAATTCCAAATGAAAGACCCAACGTGTCATCCATTGTGTCGCACTCATTCTAGCATTTGCGAATTCGAGGATTAATCCTAATTTGCAAATTGAAATTTAGCTTTTTGATGTGGGGACTAATCTAAGTCCCAAGGTCGGTACAATGCAGCACCGGTAACTGTTTGCAACATTCCAATAACAGCGTGATGGTAGCTTTTTGTTTAAAGTCAGATTTTATTAATAAGTAGTATATGACGTTCGAAAAGCAGGGCGGTTGCTCAACATGCCGCGGAGTGTCATAGGGCATGAAGTTGTACAAGTGACCTTGTAGTGGATAATTATGTAAATCACCGTACCGATCGTAACGTCTATTAGTTTGTCGACACACCTTGCGGACACTCGATCCAGCGTTAAACATGTCCAAGCCGTCTCCTGTCCAGCCATATAGTGCATGACGATTCAGACCTCTATGACAATGCGTCAACCGTTAACCACTCCCGATTCCCGCAAGGAAAAAGAACAGCAATTGGTCAAGTGTTTATCATGCATATGACAAGAAGTTACCCAAACAGCTTGCTTATATGCAAAGCACTACTCGCAACTGAGGTCTACAGAGCATGTTCACTCTATTGCGACAGCGCCGCCTGCGCTGGCTTGGTCATGTCTACAGAATGGAAAATGGTCGTATTCCGAAAGATCTACTCTATGGTGAGTTGCAACTAGGAAGTCGACCATTGGGCAGACCGCACTTGCGGTGCAAAGACGTTTGCAAAAGAGATATGAAAGCTCTTGGCATTGACCTGGCGAGTTGGGAAGAACTTGCTCTTGACCACTCGCATTAGAGGCACTGTGTAAAGCGTCGTCTGAAAGCTGGGGAGGAACAGATACAGCTCTTGGCTGCTGAACGCAGATAACGCCGCCGGCGTGCAACTGACGCAATACAACCGAGTTCTGACTTTCGTTGCCAGCGCTGCGGGAGAGATTGTTCCTCCCGAATCGGACTGTTTAGTTATTCTAAAAGCTGCAAAACTTGAAAATTCACGCGATTGTGATGTACATCCATGGTCGACATCGACCGAAGGAGGCCAACAACAACTCGCAGCTGTCCCTAATAATGCGACCGCACCGTTGGTCAATTGGATATGATTTTTCAAACGAATTCGTGTCAACCGGTTTTCTTACAGCTCCAGTCACTTTGGGTTCTCCTGCAATTCTTTTGTAACCTTTATTGTTGCGGGTTTGCAACTGTTGTCATCGGACTTTTTGACGCTTCATGTTCTGATGCTGTGTCAGATTAAAGTGTTCTGCATAGCAACTGAGATCTCTTGATTGGCATTCTTCGCTAGAATACTTCACACCCTCTTCAATATGAGTTCACCCTACGTAAAGAGTTCTGGGCCATCAAAGATCATTTCCCGACTATTGTTTGTGCCGAACTTATAACTGGATATGGTTAGAAATTAGAGTTGTGCTTATTTTCGAAACGTTCTAACGGCATTATAACTGCACTTAAGATCACATTTTCACAATGTTGATAAATGCTCCTTCTATACGAGTTGAAAGTCAAATTACGGTTCAGTGTGAGGCGCCTAATAAAATTAAATAGTTCATGACTTACTCGATCCCCTATCGTATCATCTTTTCGACGATGTTGTACAGAAACCGGAGGTGAAATTTGTAAGGTCAAACCGCGGCTACCCACAGAATGGGACCACACGGAAGGCAAGCGCTGTTTTGCTTCGAAAAACCAACGTTGGAATTCGTGCAATCTTTTGTTCCCACTTTTTGATTTCGCTGGATCCACCCGTTCACCCGCTCCTGTGCCACTTTCGTCTGTGATCGGAGTCTCGTGTTCTGCACGGGTATTCTCAACAATTGCTTGCTGTCGCCTGTAATAACGGATTAAATTGCTTATAAGGATGTTACGCTGATAGATATGATACCAGCGGAACTAGAACTCACTTCATTTCCATTTGGGGTCTGTAATGATGTTGACTAAAACCACTCCATAACGGTCGCAAAGCGGTTTCAGCTTGCACTGACCAAGGCTTTTTCGCACAAGGATTCTTACTATGTTGTCGCACCGATGTGACAGGCTTGGTACCATGTTTCGAGGAAATATTATGAGCCGCTGACAAGAAGGCGGCCGTGATTCCGAATGGGGACTTTTTACATTCTTGCACGTCGCACTCTGCTCCCAGATCTGAATTAATCGAACTCGTGGAGGTTGAAGTGAAGCTGCAACAAGCTTTGTCAGAAGAGTTTTGATGACAAGCGTTTTTCAACTTCTTTTCCGTCTCGGTTCCGCAGCTTGATGAGCTTGAAGAAAATGAAGTTCTTGAGGATGCCATACCGTGGTCGGAGGACGTATCAGATGAGTTCAAAGAAGATGGGGAAAGTGGAATGTTTTGCATTAATTCTCTTCCTTGTTGATCCATAGCATCTTGTTCTCTGGTTGGGTTTGAAGAAGATGCACGTGGTTTGGCGCTTGCCTGCAATTCGTATTTTTCAGGTCTGTGATGACGCTCCGAGTGATGACGATTCAACTTGCCGTTGTGATGATGACGGCAACGATGGCTATGATGACTCTGATTTTTCAATCGTTTTTCGTCAGCCTTCGATCTCTTCGAACCGATGTTTATCACGTCCATGTTCAACTGCGATAGAACGTCAGCAATTTTTCCACTTGCGACACCGGATCTTGGCTGGAACCAACCAGCCTGCTTCAACCACTCCCTCCCAGGTAAACAAGCAATACAACCACGATTGAGCATTTGGGAATCGAGAGTGTCTGCAGCGCTCCGTAAACTCCACTGGCCAACAAGTGTTCCTGATTCACTTTCACCAGTCGTTTCTCTGAAAGAGTTCATAGGCACCAACGACGGAATACCATCCAGTGGATTTTTACCGGATCGAACTTCAAGACTAGATGTAGTCTGTGTAGGATTACAATTCGAAGTAGATCCGCGAACTAAATCCGGGTCGATCTTGAATGGTTTGCGATGTGTTTCGTATTGAAATGGTGAAATAACATTCTCAGAACTTTCGATGGCTGTTGTGGAATGTGGGACCCTATTCACGTTCGTCCTTGTACCCAAAGAAATGGTTTGTTCTTGAGTTCCAGGTTGATTCAACACCTCATGAGCTGAAATAGCGATGAGGTGATTGAATAAATATTTAACCACATTCGAAAGGCCAAGGTGTTTGCCCCTTGAACTCATTGAAGTGCGACATAATGTAAAGAAAATGAATGAATTCTGAAAAATTCAAAAATGTGCTTTAAATTTTGCCGCAAAACAGTACTCAATGATTGCGTACATTCACACTTTAGATCCACTTCAAGTTGAATAATGTTGATACTGTTTGGATGGGTAAAGTAAATTCAAATTCAAATAATGCTTGTCGCTAGGGCGGATCGTCTAATTGAACGATTAACTAAAATTAATACTTACTGTTCGATTGAAATGAATGCAAATGAGCTTTTTTGTTAATACTTACTACTTTTAAGCGATATAAGTAGACTAGTCAAAAGAACTTACGATGAGTGCATGTGAAATGGCCATTCTGGAGCATCCTTCCAAGGAGCTAAAAATTCAGATAATGCATTGATTAGTTGATCGTTCGAAATTTCGAAGTGCATTCACAGGAAACGGTTCAAATCTTATTTTCGCTTGAAATACGGTTGACATTGGCATTATTAACAACCCAATCATTAATTCTAAAATCAATACTGATTGATATTAATTTCTTTGTGATTCATAAAATTATTTTAAAACACACGAGAGGATATTAATGAGCACTACCACCGACTTTACAACCTACATTTATCCAGGTTATTCACATTTTGACGTAAGACATATATGACGGACAACTTCAATATATCCCTGCCGGGCAATGCAATGAGAAATGAACTACACTCGAAACCACGTGCAATTTTTTCTGTAAACGTGGTATGAAATTGAATTCGAAGTATTTCTTAACATCCAAGCTCTGTGGTATCATTATCTGATGTCACATGATAACTTTTTGAGTACGAGATCTCCCTTCTTAACTTAGCATTCAAGATTTATGGTAGAAGGCAAAATACATTATAATACCACAGGATAACATTTCAGTAAATCGTAGTTTAGAATTACGATCCAAGAGGTTACTTAAAAGTAAAAATAATGATTATCGAGGTTATACATTGTTGGTGAATATACTATGTAGATTAGTTATTCTAAAAGTTGCGGAGCATGAAACCATCATGCGCTTGAGATGTACATCCATGAGGTCTACATCAACCCAAGGAGGCCAACCGCAACATAATATGGTTTGATGGTTTGCCAATTGAAAGGAGTGAAAATCATTGGATGGAAACCATTTTAGAAAAACGTATCTTCAAGGAAAAATTGGAAATATATTTACTCGGTGATGGCACAATCTCCAGTGGTAAAACGTTCCAGGGAAAACACAAACCGAATAAAAGTTTCGAATAAAGTTTGTGTGGCAGAGTATTATTTGAAGGGCAAAATTAAGACTACGTGTCGAGACTGAAATTAATTTTAAATAGGTGGGACATTGCATGCATTATTCTGTAGACTGAAATTAAGTCTCCTCGGTCTAGACATTCGCTGTTTAAAAGGTATATTCTTTATTCTGGCAACATTTTTATGTGACTTATGATGAATCTTCCCGAGATGCGCAATATCCCTTTCCAACGTTGTGCAAATGCTTGCGCAATGCAGTCGACAACTGGGTGTCTCTTCGAAATGAGAGCCAGGAAAAAACGTCGGACAATTTGTCTGAGTACGCCGACTACATTGCATTATCGCTTATAGACAGTCCTGAACGGTAGAATTCATTCAGAATTCCGCATGCACATATACCAAGATCTTCCTCTGATGTTGTCCAGTCCAGCATTGGACTACCAAGTGTATGAGAAGGAAATTGAAAGTCAGCTCGTTCTAAACCTACCGCTGTCTGTATAACTAAGCAACTCTTTGAGGAGTTTATCGTTATCCAGTGTATCACATCGTCAGCGAAAATCAGGTTTTCTCTTACCAATTGCGACAGAACATTTGTGTATATTAAGACCGTATACTTAATCTTGTGGGAGTGTAATTTCGGGGGATGTGAGCAACACATCACTTTGGTCATTCATAAGCGCCTTGAGTGCTTGACCACAAGTCACTATGTGATTCTGTGTTTGAACATCGTGGTTCATTGTACGAACCCTATACAACAGTGGCATTCAAGTATACACTTGTTTACCATTTATCCAGTTTCAAAGCTCACTGAACCTAATCTTACTGTCTCCACCTGATGACGGCAAACAGCCAGAAGCCGGTAGTGGAGTGTAATTTTGGGGGATGCGAGCAACACATCATATTGTGGAATACTGTTTTTGAATTAAATAGCACGAGAAATTACGCCATCAATTCTAAACTTTGCCAGGCGATCAAACCAATAATTTGTGAAAGATGGAAGGAAATTTCTAGTGATGCAAAGACCCGAGGTGTTCGAAGGAATAACGAATGATCATGATCTTCAGAAATATTCTTTTTTTAAGTCGAAAATGACTTAATTCGAATACACGAATTTTCAGCAATTAAATTACTTCCTCCACAAAGTTAAGACAAGTGAAATCCATGAAATCACACAACCCTATCGTTGTGTCCCAAGTAAATTAGATATAATAATGGCTCAGTGAACCTGATCTTACTGTATCCACATGATGACGGCAAACAGCCAGAAACCGGTAGTGGTGTGTAAAGGATGGGGATGTGAGCACCACAATACATTAGATATAATAATGTTATTTTGTAATCCGTGTTGTGTTGAGAAATTATTTCATGGTAGTCGAGTTATCTGGTAGCAGTTCTAGTACTTAGGAAAGGATCAAAAAGAGGATTACGAGGTGGTATTTATCCGTATCCAATTGACTGTCACATTTTACATTGATTTAATTATTTCAGTTGTCCATTCAACAGGTACGATTACCATAGCTTCGGGTGGCATACCAGCTAGTGTTTTCAGATTTTTTCGCAAGCACTTTGGGTCAGCTTAAAGTTCCGTGCGGTAACGACACACTTAATTGATGCCTTCAATGCTTGCTTGCTAATCTCTAGGCTGGACACGCGATCATTCAGGCTGTAATCATAGCTACTTTTGAAAGCCAGTGAATATTCTTGTCGTTTTATCCTTGAAATGCCACAGTTGTACCATACGCCAGGACTAGTTCAGGAGCGATATCGCCTCCAGAGTCAAATATTTGTCACAATTTGCGTGACATTCAGGTAATAATTCCGGCAAGTGACAAATTTCACCGTACCACTTAGCGATTTCTCGCAGGCCACGCATGTTTGTGAACAGCATACGTATTTAACAAATAATCTAAAATTGTGTGCTTGTCTGTCACACACCACGTCCACTTTAGTGCAACAGTACGGTCAGGATACGCCCGCCTTGAAACAGACGTCCTAATCGCACGGGGTCAATCAAAAGTACAAATCCATCAGAAAAATCGATACGACCGATGTGGATTAATGTGGTGTTGTGTGGAATTGACGTGGTGACAAGTTTTGGCAATATTGTTGCCACTTTATACAGCAACGAATAGTCGGTCAACCTTTGAAAATGGGAGTAAAAACTAATTTCACGTCGAATATTTCACCGAGTACTTTTCGGTAGCAACAAGCTCCGTTGGGCTGACCCGTAAAACGCTAATTCGATTCAAATCAAGGAACGAGATGCAGAAAATACAAGGTTAGTTAGGAATGGAAGGTAGAATATCTTCAAATTTCAAATAAATATTCAAAAATCACACGGATCCTTGACAAGTATGAGAGTAATGTCAAAAACTCACGGAACTCAAAATTATTTAACAGCACATCAGCTCACAGCGTTTCGTGTTTGCCATCGCCGGATATCACAATAATCCGCTTTCTAATAATGGAAAAGTTCACGTTGCAATGTTGCTCAATTGTTGTGGAAATCATCGATCGCATTCCGTGGCACTATCCTCCAATGGCAACATAAATGTTTGTCAACGGGCGTTTGAGCCAAAGGGCTTTGGACTAAGTCATACTGACGATTGTTGGCACTCCGATACCTCGCCCGTTATGGGCTGCAGCAAAAATCGAATAGTCCATGACTTGGCTCAATAGGATGAAAAAGCTCATCGCGGCAATATGCTTGACCAGGCTGTCTGAACCCATGACCTTGATGTAAACTGAGGTCAATGATACGAAGAATGTTAACCCTTTCAGGACGGATGTAACCTTTTGGTTACATGAACTTCGCAAGTCATTTTAAGCTCATTCTAACTGAATTTTCCGAATTTTTTTGCACGGCGGCATACAGAATTTTGTCAACTGCAGGGTGGTTTTCTTCTTTATTCGCAATCATCATTGACTTGTCCACAGTGAAAGAGAGTATGTGAAAGAAAGTATGTGCTGGTACGGGTTTCGAACGTATCCTCACAATTCGCAGTTTTGTGAGCCGAATAAAAATCGTGTGAAAGTCTCAGTTATTATAAATTTTGTTCCAGTATAAACTTAGTCATGCCTACAAAGACATTATGTAAAAAAATTGGAATAAATCAGAAAATCTTCGAAATGCGTTGCGTTTAAATAGATGTAACCTTTATGTTACATCCGGCAGAAGTCACCAAAATCGTACACTGATGACTTATGCCGGATGTAACCAATTTTTTTCTTTTCTCAATTATGTGAATATCACAAACTTTTTATATTATTTGTGTTATTTCACCCCTGGGCAACTCGTTTCCGAAGAAAAAATATTTTATTTCGGGTTAGAAAATAATTCAGGCATGAAAGGGTTAAGTTCGTGAGATCGAATATTGTTACAGTGCTGTGTAAGATACAAACATAGACACAGTGGAACCAATAAGTAGGTTATTCACTATAGGTATTTGCATATTACACTTGAAAATAAGTCCTCGATTATTTGATAATCATCTTATCAAGTCCTCAGATTGCAGACACAAGCTCCATGTTGATGATGGTGCTCTTAAAAATGCAAATAAAAAAATTCGAAAGCCTTACCGGCGAATCCGAATTGGTGTACCTTGGTTCAGTGCCCCGTAAAATGTCCCTGAAAATAGAAAAGAAAAATTCATATGCAGTCACCCAGTTTTTCCTATGTAAAAAACGTTAAACTTGACGGCGTTAATAGAAAACTCACGGTGGCTCCGAAATATGAAGCGCCGGTTGTTGTGGAGCAGACCTGAAAGAAAGAGAAAGTTATTGCTACTTTCACGAACCAAAGTAGGTTGCGAGTTTTTAATGATAAATTACCACACTATTACATTATACACGGCGAAAGAATATGCGAAATTCCAAATGCTGAACTAATAAAATCTAAGTAAAATACATTTGAGCAAGAAATAACAACGTTTGCTTCAGTACAAATCATTACAGGAGCCGATGTTGAGTAGCGCATTGACTGTGGAAAGACTATAGTGTTTCCTAATAAATTTAAGTCCTCCAATAAATTATTGCATGAATCGAATCCGCAAGGAGGCATACGATGCTTTTTGTACCTCAGTTAGTTAGGTCTTTCTCTATCTATGATGACAACATTTTGTTTCACATCGATGAGAAAATGCTGTTTTATTATTGTAGATTGTTTGAGCATGGCAGCCAATTCAGTTGGTTGCTTGTCAAAAAGCCGAATTAGGTATGAGTAATTTCTTTTGTATGAAATATGTGACAGTTAGATTGAACGATATCATTTTTTACGTTACACGCATATCTAAGTATTATGTAATTACTTATTGAGTAATGATGGGTACTCACTTGACTTTGGTCCAGTATTCGATGTAACTGCTGTGCATTTGGATACAGAACTGCCACAAGTAGCGGGCGCTTTCCGTATCATCCTGCAGATAAACGCAAATATATATCACTCCCTGTTTGGGGCATCGAATCAAGTGAAACAAAAGTGTTCAAAACCAGAAGAGGGTCACAAGATAACGCCTTCGAGTATGGGTACAAGGAGATGTTGTTGCTTCACCTCTCCAAATCAAATATTTTAACTTTTTGATATCGATTTTGATAGTCACAATAGTAAAAAGGTCCGAAAAGGTTGCATCGATAGTATTAATTCGTTCACACTTCTACCGAAAAAAGTTAAAAAGCTTATTTCTGGATAGGCATGTGGATTATTAGGAGTTGATGAAAGTAGCGTATACATTTTATTTTACTGAGCTTAAAATGAAAACAGGTTCAAATCCCCCAAATAGAAGAGTTATTTTAGAATAATCTAAAAACCGAAGGCGCTGGTATGATTTAAGATGCCTCGACAATTTCAGCAAGTGTGCAATCCAAACGAGCAAAGACCCGCATTACAAATCTGATTTGAACTCAAACCTTTCAAAAGCAATCATCCGTTCTGGCTGAACTAACATCAGCAGTCCATAACTTACGCGTGGCAATTATGTTCGCGGTGTACATGATTGCATGTTGAGCCCCATGTTTACTTAGTAACCAAAACCATCCAAAGGAGAAAATGGTTCAACGTTTCACAAACAGACGAAAAGTTGTATTCAGACAATCTCCACTCTGTCGGCTGAGCACAAAAGATTATTCTTTTATCCATTGAAGGTAGCATTAGCCAGTGGTCACAAGCAGAACGAAAGAACACTCGATATAGACCGCTTGAATTTAAGGAAGATATATTAGGTTATTGTTCAAATAGTGAGTTAAGCAACATGACAGTATTTTAGTCCATCTACGGTTTGTAACTGTGCGGTGCTTAGCCTGGATCAGGCTTGTGAGTTCTTCCATATAAGAAATTGTTGTCGTTGTGCGAATAACGTTTACCGACAAACTTGGAATGAAGCAATGTTTTTGTCACGCAAACTCCGTATGCTATTGTGCAAATTAAATTTAATTCGTAATGAAAAAAAACTAGATATGCACACGGGCTCTATGGGTCCCCGATGGTATATACACAAAAACACGCGTCTGTTGGACAAAAATTTCCGGTTGATTGTCACCGGTCTATCTTGAAAATAACACGGCTTATTATGACGACGTAAAGATGCGCTAGTGTACATAATTGTCACACAAAGTTCATGGATTTGTTATTTCCTTTTAAAACGTAAGAAACAATAATGACCTGCACCATACAAAGCGAGAAGTTGATAACTGTTTTTTGGCCCGACAGAAGCATTAGCTCCTATGCAATAAAACAGCACGAACCATTGATTGGGTGTACCATGGGCACTACTCTAAACCAACGAAATCTAATTGGTTTGGACTATGAACAATGTTTACAACCATTATCGATAGAACATACTCGAAATATCGATCCGTGTTATAAAAGTAAGACTCACTCTCCTGTAATCGATCTTCGCGGTTTGGATGCAATTGAATCGTTATTTCACGATCAATTGGTTTTTAACCTTTTCTGCGTTGGTGGACAGTTATGTTTAAGATCAACTTGGTTGAGAATCTTTTTTTCAACGAAATCGCAAACACAACACATAAACTCATTAGCATGCATCTCCATGACACACACACACACCACGACCGGCAAATGAGCTTTTATATTCATGGTCATGGGTTCAAACCCAGTCTACATGAGTGGGGGCTCATGTGATTGAAAAGCTTGGTCGCACCAACCTTATCCAACAGTGGCATACAATCGCAACTTGTTTACCATTCTTCCACTGTTTCAAGCGCATGCTGATCCTGATCCTACTTTCCCTAACTGATAAGTGCAAACAGCACGAAACCGGTCGTGGGTAGTGTGTGTGATGGAGATGCATGCAAATGAGCTTTTATATTCATGGTCATGGGTTCAAACCCAGTCTACATGAGTGGGAGCTCACGTGATTGAAAAGGTTGGTCGTACCAACCTTATCTAACAGTGGCATACAAGCGCTCCTTGTTTACCATTCCTCCACTGTTTCAAGCGCATGCGGATCCTGATCCTACTTTCCCTACCTGATGAGTGCAAACAGCACGAAACCGGTCGTGGGGAGTGTGTGTGAAGGAGATGCATGCAAATGTGTTTTATATTTATGGTCATGGGTTTTAAACCCAGTCTACATGAGTGGGGGCTCATGTGATTGAACAGGTTGGTCGTACCAACCTTAACCAACAGTGGCATACGGGCGCAACTTGTTTACAACACATATCTCATTTACATTATGTTCAGCCTACCTGAGTAGTTAATCATTTGGAATGCAAAACGTTTTGTTCCGCAAGCATATTTAATTCAGTGTAGACTAAGCTGGTAGATCAGCGTGAACATGCCAATAAAGTTCAGAGCAATATCACTACATCCACATGAACCGTTAGGTTTCCAGGTGTAGAAGATTTTTGTGACCCGGAAAACGAAAAAATATATGAAACATAGATCTAAGAAGAGAATACTTAAATGCCGCAATAACATAACACCACATAGTTGCCAATAACTCATGTAAGCTAAGTAAACAGGTGTTAGTTACATACACGGGCCCTTTTTATAGATTGTTGCGAGCGTTACATTCACAAGTCATCCACATTATAAACCTATAGGTTTTATTCAGCCCAATGCGATGCATTTTTGGTCGCCGATAGGCAGTCGTCTACTTTTGTTTACATTAAACTGAAAGACCAAACCACTTACTTCGAATTCAGGTCATACACCACATCAATTTTGACAATGTTACGCTAATGAAGGGAACACATGACTACAATCTATGAACCACGCTGCTTCAGTATTCATCAATGAAACTTACGAATAAGAACTGGACAGACTTATTTTTCTTCAGCATGTGAATGGTGAACATTTTCTTCGAATATGTCAGGTCCTTGATATTCTCCCACCTGGATAAAAATAATTGGTAGATAGATCGATAGCCGGAATAAAGCCGACAGGATATGTAATGGAGACTGGTACCACGGAAACATAATATTATATGCATGCATTTTATTTCGTAGACCCACGTTACGGAATCATATTACGAGGCGTCACTCTAGGATATTAGGTACAATTGAGTTGCTTTTCCGATATCTAAGGAATCAAAACAGAAATGTGTATAGAATCGGTAATATCACTTCTTGATAACCAGTATTTTTTGATATAATGGAATGGCGTGAATAGAATTTAAGCTCAAATAATAAACATTTGCCCAAGTTTAATTTTTCTATGCACTGTGCAGACAGCTAAGTGAAATGATGATCAGTCGTTACTTGGATCTGCATCTTGTACAAGACTTGGATGGATTTTCAGTGCAGTCAAGCCCGTTAGGCACGATTGGCAACATGTTAGGATTACGTGCATAGGGGTCGTTTGAACTAATGTTGATCCGAAAACCAGAATGCGCATACGCCTAGTCCACCTCTATTGTTGACAGCGTCCCTGGAAGCATCGCGTTTAATCATATGTTCGTATATGGAGCTTTCATGTTCGTATATCCAGCGGTCAATGTTCAGTGTTTTAGTTCGACCTCGTTTCGATTTTCAGTGTTAACTTGGATGAGCCACGGAATAATGACTAATATTCCAGCGGTCAATGTTCAGTGTTTTAGTTCGACCTTTTCAAAGTTTCGATTGAGGCATTCAAATGCACTTGATGAGCACAATAATCCGGTATTGGTTGTGGTATCTATTTGCACCAGTACTCAGTATCCCAACACCAGGAAATTGAGATTTGCTCGGCAAAAGTAAAACAAATATAGATTGTATAAGGCCGAGTGTCAGTCAGAATGCGGATCCCGAAGAAACAGCAGGTAGCTTGGTATTTCACGAAACATTTTTCGTCAAATGTCAATGAATACAATATTGCAGCTTATTATTGCTTAACAGGAAATTCAACAACGAATGTTTATTTCGGTCGACTTATTATTCAACACGAGCGCTTTAAAATAGACTTGGGTTGGCTGGCGCGTTTGACGACAGTATCATCGGCAAGTTGATTTTAACCTACATTCGTCCCAATGTCGAATATAGTATAACAAGCATGGGATCCTTGGTTGAATAAAGATAATCAACTATTGATAACTCCACTGCAGAGAGCGACAAAGATTGTCATTGGAATTACTATTCATTCATACAAAAGGCGTATGAGAACTCGAAATCTGCATTCAGCACAATGCGGGCGACAATGAGGAGCAATAATTTTCATTTGGACAGTAATTACTCAAACAACCGATCCTAATTATATCTCTATCACAAAGTAAAACAACAACAACAGCATAGCAGGTTAGACTGTCACAAATAGGCATTTTCTGTCCGTACTGGAACCGTTTGCCTACTCACGTGGAACTATCTGATACCGCTTGACTCTTTTAAAATAGCATTAGATGCTCACAAAGACAAGTATGATTTTGCGTTTGATAATGTTCGTTAACAATATTTTATGATAATTTCGCATTCCGAACAGATGTTATTTTCGGTGGGCTTTGTGAAGCTTATAATATATGAATAAATCCTGATTGACTCAGCACAGTAAAACAGTCAACTGTTCGACAGACCTCGAAGAGGACCAGAAATAATTCCCATACTCTGTAGCTTTACAAAGCTAGAACATAGGCTACTGGTTTCGGGTCACCATTCTCGAGGGATGCTGTGTCGTAAACAGCAAGCATCGTGCACTCCGGTGGCTCAATATCAGGTAAAATATAATTGGTTTAACTACACGCGGTGTGAGCTCATATTAATTTAATGAGAAGCGAATTTCTGAACTTTACTGGGTCGAAATATAAATGCTCCAAATCCTCGGCAATCAAGTTAGCAACCTTCGTCACCTTTAAGGCTTTGTACCATTTTTCTCAATGTTTTACACATTTTTTCTCATATCCCAAAGAATGAGTAACAAAGATACCGCAGTCGATATTGCAATAATTTAAATCCGAATAATCTTTGTCCGTGCTAGGTATTTCTCGCTGGCGTTCACGCCCGAGGAAACCTATATATCGAATTCCGAAATGGAATTTCACAACACTGCTCAATCAGTAGTTGGATTTTACTGAAAAAACGCAGCGTGGCACCAATGAATCCTTAAAATCACGTCTTTGGAGATTTTTTCTGTTTGCCAGTGGTGGATGGAATTCCCACATTCCATCCGTAACACAGTTGCACAATTGGGCGACAGTGCCCGGCCAATAGCTTGAATGGGGTTGGTCTGAAATCGATCTGTGTAGTGCCGGATTGTGCGTAGGTGCGCGTACGCACACCCGAAATGCTAGCGAGAAAAAACGAGACGCGGCATGCATGCGCATTCTGGGCAATGTCGTCGGCATGCCAGCTTACTTCAGATTTACAGTAGGCTGATGTCCAGGATCAAGGACAATAACTGTGATACCATTCCGAGAAACACCCAGTTCAGCAGGTTCGTTTCGACATGTCTGGAAAAATTATGCGAATAAGGGTTGGTAAAATTGCATGTTGTGATAACATGTTTTGAATGGATACCGGTCAATGATGCCCGTTGCAAAGAGCGCTGTTTTAATGCAGTTCGGGGCAACGAGCAATTGGTAGATAACTTGAAAACAATTTACTGAAACGTTTACCGAATTGATTCAGGCCAAGAAGGAATTGCTTGTCAACGGGGTACAGTAGGTTAAAAGCAAAAGGGATTGAAGCAATAGTAGCAATTCACATTAAAGTTAACTCAATGGTGACCAGCTCGCAAAAATTGAGACGTTTAGTTCGGTAAAATTGATGAAGTAACATATCTCACGTTCGAAATACAAAAACCCTTGAATTCCCAGTTCTCCATTTGTCCGATCAGCGACAACCCCTTGTATGAGAGATGACATATTTTACCGAGTACGAACCTCTTAATCCAGTCTAGTCCGTTCCGCGCGGTTTACAGGCATTAGGAGCAATGATTCGAAGTTATGCTGTCTCACGGATGATTGGTAAAATGTAAACTGAGAACAATTTATGAAGGGTATTCTTACTGCTGTCCTTCGGTCGATTTTAAGCGTAGACGTACATTCGAAGTTTGTAATGATCTCACACGTATTACGATAGATATACAGTCCAAGTCTGGAGATACAATCTTTCCAAAGACGCGTGAATTAGTACGCAATTAGCGTTCAATCGGCTAGGTCAGTGTGATGATTTTACAGCCAGAATTCGTGCATACTTTCCCATGCTGCTTTATTGTCCTGTCGAGATGAACCAAACAATTTAGGTGACGTTGTCGGGAGAGTGTGAACATGCATTGTAGAGCAGCCCGAGATTACTTTTGGATTCGTTAGTGTTGTTGAGGGTTGTTGTACCGAGTTCTATGTCACAATTACTCGACGAACTAATCAAGATGACTTACCAGGTTAACTGATTAGTTTGAGATATACTATTTTGAATGAACCGAACATATTTTCATGTCCTGTTGTCTAAATGTAATGCAGATGCCCAGAACTCTTATTCGCAAGCTGGAAGGAGCAGATACAGCTCTTGGCTGCTGAAGGCAGATGAAGCCGGCGTGCAACGGACACCCTACAACCGAGTTCTGACCATCGTTGCAAGCGCTGCGGGAGAGATTGTTCCTCCCAAATAGAACTGCTTAGTCATTCAAAAAGCTGTAGAACATGAAAATTCATGCGATTGTGATGTACATCCATCGACCGAAGGAGGTCAACAGACACACAAACGCTCAACTGAAAGACAGTGATTTAAATCTTCATATCGGAAAATTATGTTGCAGTCTAACTCTTTATTATCATCAGAAGTGAAATGATTACTAAAATTAGTCGAGAAAATAACTAGAGCACCATCATTCAGCCAGTTGGATCAATTATACATAAAAACACACTCACCATTCCTCGGAATGTCCTGACACCGTATTGCGGAATATGACGGATTTCATCCAAGAAGTACCAAATCGCGTTGTCTTGTGAAACGCCTTGCAGATGAAGGTATCCCCATAATATATCTTCGATATAATCTGCGCTGGACAAATCAAACGCTCCACACAAAGTGCCCTGTTCCGAGAAAAAAATCAGTTAAACCATCCATAATATTTTAATATACCATAAAACATGATTTGGTAAATAAGATTGTTAGGATATGGATACTGGCCACATTAAAATAAGCTCATTACATTCTCTCTTAATAGCTCACATTGATTTAGGGCCGAAAATAAACCATCATTGTCAAACATAAAAGCTGCATGCAAATGGCATAGTACGATTACTGGTCTTAAGCTGGAATATTTATCAAAAACCTAATATTAAAAAACAACTGTTTTGTTCACAATCAAATAAAACATGTCAACGCACACAGCTGCACGTTTTAGATATCAACAACAAGCTTCAGGAACAAATATAGTGATTTTACACATATAATATGGCGGGTGAAAAATATATAATGTTTTTTTGTCATTCAAATTTTTATCCTATTTTTACACAGCCTAATAATTATTTTTCAGAAAGCAGGTTACGCGGGTTCAAACACTATTCTGCCGACCTAAATGTTTGTTGCGATGTGAATACAGTTGATTGTTTTGAAGTGTTACCAGTGCAATGAATCAAGTCACATGTTGGTTATTGATAACAGGCATGTAATTTTCCAATTGTTGTAGTAGGTGGGCTTCTTTGGGAGATTTCGACTATGGATGTATATCACAAGAGCATGCCGGTTTCATGCTTCCCAATGCTCATGATGACCGCAGAGTCCGTTTCTGGAGAACTAAGATCTCACAGTGGTAGACGGTCTCCAATAGTACTCACAGTGGTAGACGGTACTCGGCCAATTGGTGGCAGGTGCACGCTCGATGCGTGATCTACGTTCGGTGACTGAGAGCAGTATCCGCACTTCGCAGCCTGGAGATGACACTTCAAACAGTGTCTCGAAAGTAAACACGCTTTCACAGCTTAGCCTTAAAAACAAATCCACCAGACTCAGCCTCTGAAAACTTAAACTCGCTTGAAAAATGCGTACGTTGGCTCGCCCCTTCCACATACGGTGTGAAAAAAGCTAGAACGAGCTACTGGTATAAAGCATAAGCTTCTCTGGTGACAGCTGTCCTGAGGTTCAAACGAATGTCAACAGATAGAAAATCAAATATTTCCACAGCAGCTAGAAATACGGTGCAGCAGATTACTAGGCGGTATTCCAGTTAAAAACATTAAGCTCTGCAAGCTCGAAATGACGTGAATATAAAACATTATGACAACTAAAAACGTGATTTTATGAAGAAGTTTGCAAATCGATCATCAAATATTAATACTGCTACACACTTTACAAATTTTCAAAACATTGCTAACAATAATATCATAATCGCTGATAACGAGATGCAGATGAGTTAGTAGTTAATGATTCCAAAAGATTAACAGGATCAAACTATTACGTCAAAAACGTTTTTATCTTAAAAACATTATTTAATAGCATGAATCATCTACCATATTTTTTACGAGTTCCGTCATCTCATACATTGGCAATAACTAGGACAATATCATCTGAATGTAGGAATCGCAAAACAGCATTAAATAATAATGCCAAAGTTGCGTTTTTTATAAATTCTATGTCGAATTGCTATATTGTACATCTTATAGCATAAAATGAAAACATTGAGAAGAAATTTCCAAATTATAATTTGCGAACATACTTCTATTGGCGTAAAACGCTCTTTCCAATTGTTCAACGTTGTCTCAACGTCCACAAAGTCCCCAAAATCCGCTACAATAAGTTATTGAAACAGTGATTGATCAAAAATGCATCTGATTTCTAAATAATCAATAAATATTATTGAAGTGGTAGTTTAAATAATTTCTGTGAACATATTTCATAATCGCTTGTTCGACAAGAAATATTAAAACGTTAATTATACATAGAGAGCTTTGTTAATTTCAAAGAATTACAATGAAATGAGCAAATCTCGTGCTAAATAGTACGATGAAGTAAAGGCAAATGTTTGCAAATATGGTGCAACATGATTAAATAAAAAATAATTTCTAACATCGATCTCATATTGAAATAACCACACTGCATTTCATCTCATGTAACTTCTTGACATCATAAATAAACGAACGTTTCAAGGATCCATTGATTTAGTTTGATGGAAATTTTATAATATTCACTTTTGTGTTTAACTCTGCATCATGCAGCATACGTGTTGACGTTAGCATCGCTGCACATAGCGATTACGTGAAGCTATAACTAAAATACTTTATTATTCATATATTTCTCACCAATTCGAACTGAATAAAAAATTTAAAATCCCAAGGTAAAGTAACCCCATTCGCGGAACACAAATTGTCTTACAAATACTGGAGGAATTTGTTGATAGCATTTTTTCATTGTAAGATTAGATTAAATAACATACATTATGAAAAGTAACGTGAAGTGTACTTAGGTTAAGATGTTGCCAAGAATTCCAGGCATAGGTAGAATATTTAGAATAAACGAAATGCGGAAAGGCTGATGATTGTTCGAATCTGAAGCATATTATCGGATGAAATTAGGTTGTTCCATGCACAGAAAGACTACTAAATAATAGCGAATTTATAAAACTTTTAAGAGAAAAAATCACACTTGACATTTAAGTGGCCCGAAGTTATTCGAATGGATCTGCCCATGAAAATCCCCAAAATACGGTTTCAATGATTTCAATGAAGCAACTGTTTCAGTGAATACACATGAAAACTGTCAATTTCAAAATTTTTTAAGGTTCGCTAACGCATCAAACATGAATATAAGTATTTCACAGGACTTTATTCTTATAAAATTATTCATGGTAATCACAGTGTCTGGAAAACAGCACATATGTGGCAAGTTAGTTGCGCTACGCTGTTGCTGTTATAAACAAATAATATAGTCGAAAAATATAATACCATAACAATTCAAATATAGGGGATTTTATAATTTCTGATGGCTAAATCATTAGAAATCTATAATAGGCAGTGACTTCTGTTATACTTTTCATGTATTTTTATTTAACAAACCAATTAACAACACTTAAAGCTAGGCAAAATAGAATGCACTGAAACAAGATAAAGTATGGTAATCCTAGAATCTATTGAGTATCTTCTATAGCCGGTATTGTTTTTATGTATTTGTTTATATGCTGTTTATGTTTCCAGTTGCCTGACAGCTAAATCCTAATTCAAATTTTATATTTCAAATAATAATTGATAAACAAAATGTTATCATAATTAAATGCAACGTATACAGATTTTGAAATTTGATTTATTGCAGTTAACTCAAACAAGGGATTGTATAAATGTATGAAAGCTTAAGCCTAATCCAGACAAAGTGCCGCTCAGCCATAGACTGCATGTATGCTATGAAACTATCAGGTTTCCCAGGACTAAACAGTTATGAGAAAGAAAATAGAAATGGTAGGGTTATGAGATTTTCGATTGTTTCAGCATGCAGCTCACAACCGATTAAACATTCGTTCAACCAAACGATTTTTTAAAATTTTTTGCTCAACGATTTTAAAAGTTTTCGTTTTTAATCGGTTGATAAAATTTTAACAATTCTTTATTATTATTATCAACCAATTTAACTAGAAAAAATTTAAATGTTTTACAAAAAAGAATCAAAAATGTATCAACTTAAAAATAAATGATTGATAAGAGCTATATTACGAAAGAGCACACAACGTTTATTGATAACTCACAAACTCACCTTGCAAGCTGTAAGCACTCAATTTGATTCCAAGTTTCAAGGTTACTGGCAATACTCCTGTAGCAACATCGTGTCTCAGTTGTAAGTAGAAGAAACGTCTGTTATTTGGACGTATTAGAAAACTCGCACCTTAATTGATTGTCAGGGATGAATTGAGGATTATCAATAAAAAGCATGACACCTAAGGTAATGGCCGGCTGTCTGGCCAGCTTATCCAGCTGTTTCTTGATAGATTTGTTTAAAAATAGCCATTTATGATCTCCAGACCAATCCTCATACTTTAGACCGAAAACACTTGTCTGGAAAATGTTAACATTTACAAATCATTTTACGTCTTCTATATCCAAACGCTGAGCAATATATTCAAGCGCATCTTTTCCAGTTGTCGATGCCGTGACTGTATACTCAACACACGTGCCGTCAAGTAACAAAATACGTATAACTGATAAGTCTTTGGCTGACACATTATACCGATGAGTTCTTTTAAAATTTAACTTGATTGGCATATCGGAGCAACAAATAGCCAACTGTTTAAATTCTCGGGAAGAATTTCACCTTGAGATTTTGACATTGCCTTGGACAAACAAAATTACGCAATGGAATATTATTTGCGAATGAAGGTTATTCGTTCACATCATATTGAATTGATTCCGTGGTATATTTAATATCAATAAATGTTTTATTATTTTTGAAGTTAGAATTTTTATCTACTCAGCGTGAGTATATCAGTTCAGTTCAGTTTAGTTCCCACCGGACTGTAAATGGATGATAATCCAATCGAGCGTCCAGAATTGCTGTCAGTGGAAAGCTTCAAAGAAGCACCCACCACTGCCAAAGTTGGTTCATTGTTCTTTGATATCCTCGTCGTATGCGATTATACGTCATGTGTTTTCCTGGCCAGTCCCAGTGATTGTAGCTGTGACTGGGAAAAACGGAAAAAGGTTTCTTTCCACCAAGCCGGTGACAGGTTAGCGCGCAATGTTCATTTGAGATTAATGTTAATTTCTTTTCATTTCTGTTTGCTGCTATTTTTCTAACAATAGATTTTGATGGATATCTTGTTATAATCAATATTAATAATTTGGATTTCTCTTCTGTGACTCATTTTGTTTTTAAGCATTGTGTGTTCCACATTGATTTTATGAAAATTGACGGGAATTATTTAAGTGATTATGTAGTGATTTGTACAGTATAATGTATCATATTAACTTGTTAACTTAGATATTATCGTTTCACTTCATTTAACGACAGCCACATTTTGATTAATCGATTTCTTTTTATCGTTATCACTCAAATTTCAATGATTTTCTTTATTTTTTATAATCAACAATATTTTACTGTTAAAGACAATTTGTACATAGTCAACACACACATTAATAAAAATATACGCTTTGTCCACGCGCGGTCTTCTTTCTTCTGTGGTTGTCTCGAAGTCAAAATTATGTCTATATAAGTGGAACTGACGCGGTCGCATGATCCGTTCCTCACCATCCACTACAAGGTGGTGAGACCAAATACGTATATAATTCGATTCGACCTATACGTAACGCGTTCGAACCATAATACAAATGAAGTTGAGAAGTTATAGATGATTTTATGCATTATTTCACAAAAACCGTCATGTAAAAGATTTTACTGGAGCGAGAAAATCATCAATTAATTATTCAATATTCGGAAGCCAAATTATACCAATCTTAATTGATACTCCTATGTTGGTATTCAAAATCAATCACTACCAATTTATATATTTTTTCGGTTCGTTATGATTAAACACGAAGTTTTATTGATGGATGTGTTCACTTTATGTTTATACTGCAAACATAATGAGACATATTACGTACGTTTCAATTTTATTAATGTGTAATCATTTTGGGGTCTGGTTCAAAAAGGTTACTTTCTAACTAGAGCCACATTTTTAATACATATAAATTGGATGAAATTAAAAATTTGCGCAGATATTATAAATATGCAATATCTGCAGCCCCATTATTTCTTTTAAACCTAAAATATGATTTCTTCATTGAATCATTTAGAGATGTAGCAAGCAACCTCATATAATACCTGTATTCCCACAAGTGATTAAAAACCTTACCATGCCAAGTTACACGCTGTCAATTTAAAGGAGCAAACAAAAGGCCCATGGAAGATTAGGACTTTCGACCAACACGTGCTATCATGTAGTATTTTAAGCTTTTTCTTTTGTTCTGTCGAATCAAATCTATAAAGGAAATACTTGAATACAATGAACTTTTAGAAAATCCTAATTAAATTTTTTTTAAATTCTTATTAGAAGATGAATTTTAAAGTATGCCGTCACCTAAAATCGTTCCAAGGTTATCACGGTTGGGGCGGTTTTGGGGATAAATAAATAAATAAATAAATTAATTTTATTCTTGGAAATCCAAGGCATGTTAAACATGATCAATAACTTCCAAAGGCTTTGTACAATCAGGTTATTGGATGTACATTTGCAAAAACAATTGGTTTAAGGTCATTTGTTTCAGCGGAATTTAAGGTTCAATAAATATAAAGGTAACGGTATTTAAAGTTATTTCCAGGTAATCGGTACGTGATCTGACATATTACGAAAACACAGTTATTGCAAGGAAAAGTCTAGAATGTTTTCGGCAACACAGATGATCAATAGATAAGGTCCATCAAAGATGCGCGGAGAATCCCTATTGTTGATGTTCCAAACTTTTTCATTATGATTGTTGTAAATAGATTGATCTTTCCTGACCATGAGCCGTTTTCTTGTCCGCTAGGCGAAAATGGTTTATTTCACTAGATTGAGGTCTGAGGGCCAGTTTCATTTTGGTGCGGATTGAGAATTTTGCTGTGGAGAATAAACTCAGAAGCGAGAGAATGTTGTTTCGAACGATATGAACGTTTATTTAATATAAATTACCAGGAATGCCATTATTATATAAATCATCAGGTAGAACATTCAGATTAAGTAGATTGCGAATTTCATCAACGGTAAGAAATGAAGCTAGATGTGATTTGAATTCATTTAAAGAGGAACTGAGTCTTATATATTTTGGAAGAAGATTCCACAGTTTAGCATATTTAGTCAAGAAGAAACTGTTCCTTACTTTGGTACGAAACCTTGGTAACTTAATAGTTTTTTCACTGTTTCTCAAGCTATATTTAGAATCATGCCGTATATGAATATTCGAACGTATTTCAATATTATCCGTTGACAGTATTTTAAAGAATAAGATGAGGTTATGCTTAAGTCTGCGAAACCATAGAGGATCGAGTTTCAGTTGCATACATCTTTCTCTATAGGATAGTTTGGTGGTATAACCGATTATTGATTTTGAGAAAGAACGTTGTATCTTTTCTAAAACTATGCTATCGGTTTTATTTATATTAGTGTATATTATGTTACAATAGTCAAAGATAGGAATGGTGAATAATTTATACATTTCTAGTTTACAATGAGGCTGAATTATAGATCTGTGTATAGTATTCATACTTTGTCTGGCTTTAGTAATAAGGGGGCGTATCTGTTCGTTGAAAGTGAGTGATGAAGAATATCGAAATCCTAAATCACGCGTGCTGTCAATCATTTGAATTGCGTCATTGTTTAGAAGGATTGAGTTATTTTGTATCGTGCATCTTATAGGCATAAAATTAGATTTTGCTGGTGAGAACGTTAGACCATTATTTTTTGCCCAATCTGCAAGTGCAGCTAAATCATTGTTTAGTCGAGCTATATAAGTTTGTGCTTGATTAGCTGGAAAAGTGATGACAACTTTCATGTCATCAGCGAATAAGAACAGTTTGCTATGCGAAATGACGTTATGTATGTCATTTATATATATAAGAAATAGTAAGGGGCCTAATACGCTACCTTGAATCACCCCACTGGGAATAGGTAGGCTGCGTGATCTACGGCCATTAACTTCAACAGAGTAAGTGCGATCAGTAAGAAAAGAAGTTAACCAGGAAAGAAGATTACCACCGATGCCATATGATTCAAGTTTCGATAATAATATCTTATGAGGAACATTATCAAATGCTTTAGTTATGTCTAGGAAGACAACTACAACTGCCGAACCTTCCTCTATCGATGTAGTAATATAGTCAAGGTATTCAAGCTGACATGTAATGCATGATCTTTTATTTAGGAAGCCATGTTGAGCTTTAGAGAAGAAACTTGGAGATAAGTGATTTAAGATAGCTTTTTTAATATTTTTTCAAGTAATCTAGATAGTATTGCTGTGTGGTTAGTTGGGCGATAATTTGATACCGTGTGCTTGGAGCCAGATTTATGTCTGGGTGTAACGACAGAGTGTTTACATTCTAGAGGGAAGATTCCAGATTCGATTGAAGTGTTAAATAAGTTCAGTAGAAGAAGTTTGAAATCGTCACCACCCATTCTGCAAATTGCGGGTGGAATGCCTGTTATGTCTGGCTTGATACTGAACGTAGTTTGCTTGCAGACTTCATTAATGTCATTCAGATTTATGCATATAGTGTTTAATACACTAGGTGATCGAAATGTTCTAGTCATATCTTCATAGATGGAAGTATTGTAAGTAGTATTAAAATATTTAAGAAATTCTTCGCAGATTGTAATAGGGTCTGTAATTCTTATTTGCCGAATTATAAGTTCGTCCTGAATAATAAAATCTACTTTGCTGGTTGAGTTTACGGATCGTGATTTAAATAACCTGCTAAGTGATTTTAGTTTATCACAACTGTTCAGTGCTCTATTTTCTGATGCAATCAATGTGTGGTCTAGAATGAGTTTGTGGTCACTCAATAGTTCATAGGAACGTAAACGAGCAAAGATGTCGTTATTGTTAATTGCAACTGTAGACCACTTTTTCATTTTCTTTTCCATTTTCTCGAGCCTAGTTTGTTTTATGCGTTTTCTAGAACTGCTAGCTTTATCGATTAAACTTATAATTTTCGAATGGAATGTCGAGGATATAGTTGGAAAATCATGTGAAAGAAAGAATTGAGACCAATCTTTAATCCTTATAAGTGTTGAAAGTAACTTCCAATCGATGAAACGGTGAAGAGTCTTGACCTCATTGGTAGCTTTGCAAGTGCATGATAGGTGGAAGGATAATATTTTATGGTCCCCATTAAAGGGGGAAGGCAATATTAGTAAGTTGTTTGGATCAATATTTAGAGTAAAGACTAAGTCAAGAATGTTGTCCTTTCTAGTTGGTCTATCAATAAATTGTTTGTAACCTAGTAAGTCAAGCGTTTTCATAAAATTTGTATGAGAGCTAACTTTACTTCGTTCGTGCCAGTTTAAATTAGGCATGTTAAAATCACCGGCTATAAGTTTATAACGTGCATGATGTGAAGACTTTTCGATGAAGGCTTGAGTTAATGTATTCAGATTATATGAAGTTGAGCCTGGTGGGTAGTAGATGCAGCCTATTAAAAGATCTAGTATAGGTAGTTCTATCCATAGTGAATCTTCAAGTTCTGTTAAATTCGAAGATGTTATACTATTAGCTTTAAATCTTGAATGCACATAAATAAGGCAACCACCACCTCGTTTCAGAGTGCGATTTCTCCTAAATACCTGGTAGTTAGTTATCATGAGTTTAGAGTCAGAGTGATCATCACGGGTCCAGGATTCAGTTATAAGAATAATATCTACAGGTTTAGAAGATAGGTAAGATTTTAGTATATGGATTTTAGGTATAATTGATCTAGCATTTATGACCAGAAAACGAACAGTACAAAGGTCGGAAGTTGAAGGATTTGGGGTGAGTGCATTAGAAAGTTTACTATGCTCAAAATTTAATTTATGTATTTTTGAAAAAAGTGGTATTAGTGTTAAAGTATGGTTCATAATTGGAGCGAGAAACATAAGGATTGTAAAATAAAGTTTGGGGAGTATAATTATTATAATAAGAGGGATACTGTGTAATAGTAGATGAATTATAATAAGGTTGAATATTACAAAAAGGTGTAGGAGGAGGTGATGAATGGTGATAGTGTTGCTTATATGATAGGGGGTTATTCATTAAGAAACGAGATGAGTCAATACGGTTGTTTAGACTGGGTAAACCACTTATATAATTAGTTGTCTTCATACGTTGTGTGTGAGGTGGTCTGATTAGTGCCTCTCTGTAAGTAGGAGGGTTTGGTAAGAAGGGTCGTGTTTGTCTTAGTTTAGGTAAACGCTGCGGGCGTAGATGCAGATGTCGAGTTACACTCACACCTTGATTATCAGGTGCGGATGTCGAACTTTGGGAACTATTAGAGTTAATTTCAATTGCAGATTCACATTGCATTTGTTCGTTGGTATCTGAGGTATTGTTACTAATATTGGAGTTGATAACTTTACGTTTTTTATAGTTAAATTTTCGTTGCATGGGTGTTAAGTCCGGTTTTAGGACCACACCCGAGAACCTAGGTATACTTTTCAAAAGGTTTTTATTATCAAGTAAATACAACGCAAAACTCTTATCTGAAAATTTTAATAAAATAGGAGTCCGTTGTTTAATTGTATTTTTACGAAGTCGAACTATAGTGAAACATTCAGTGGGGATGCCATATGTCGAGAATATACATTTTCTTAAATCGTTTAAAGTTATCTGCAATATTAAAGATGATAACATTTTTCGAGCGAGCTTCTCTTTGATATATTTCAGTGCTCATGGTTTCTATAAATTTATTTGCTTGAATCAATATATCGTGGTCAATACCAATATCAGAGTTCATGAGAGATAAGAGCGGTTTTAGAGAACTATAGTTGGATTTGCATATTGCTAGTTCGTTTCTAAGTTCTGACAACTCTGATTCTAATTTTTTTAGTTTATTCAGAATAATTGAAGTGTCACTGTCTAATCTGACAGTACAATTACTAGGCTTAGATAATTTACGTAGCTTAATTCGAGAAGATAATAGGGTTTTCGAGTGCATGCTTACACCGGAAATATTTAATGGATTCAACAGATATTATTTCAATGAAATTGAGTTAAAATATGTAACGAGAATACGTTGAATATAAGCAGAGCAAGTGTAATCAAAGAATTGGGATCACGTACCAAATTCGAGCAGCCCGCGACCAATTCCAAAATTGCTCTAATGGCACGCGTCTCATATAGCCTCTGAAAACCAAGTCCAGCTCCTGGCCTGCACGCGTGGTCCTGTGTGACCCAGCAGAATTGCTTGTATGACAGGATAAAGGGCGAAGGCGGCTGACTGACGCCTAAAAACCAGCATGCTTTGGGTAGGTGGAGCTAGTACGTCCATGAAGGCGGTCCACCTAGAGAAAGGAATAACCTTATTTAAAACCTCCATTGCCTTGTGGCTGCATTTAATCACGGAAAAGGCTACAGGAATCAATCTCGAGGAAAATCCGGAGGCGGAGTCCCGTTGTCAGTTCGACGGTTATATAACTTCGACTGCCAGCTCCTGCGACGGCATCGTTGTCCAAACGTATCACCCTAGCTGTTCATTTGGTTCCAGTGCTGCCGTGGAGAGGAAGCACTTGCTGCATGGGCAACAGCTAGTTCTCCACTTTGAACTGCCCTGGCGTACATCACAACGCACCAATGAAGAGGACACTCCATTCCGCTTCTGCGGATAATAACACGGGAAGCAGCAGAAGCGAAACCTATGGCTTGACGGGCGTAGAGCTCAGCGCCTGGGGTTACTTTCGACGGTGGGAGAGAGTTTGAGGTCACATTGGACGACCACCGCCAGCATCAAGCTGAGCAGCCCCCAGTCAATAAGGTGCCGTCTCGCCATGGTCTGCTATCCTCATTTGGTGCATGGGGATTAGGAATCAACCGACAAGCAGACTGTATTTTTCCGCTCAAGCGAATCGAAATACTAAACAACAAATGTCAGTTCTGAAACTGGGAACCTGGAACGTCCGGTCCATGCTTCCAGGATTTCATGACGACGTCTCGAATATCAGAGGCGTAAGAAAATCAGCCGTGATTAAGAATGAGCTAAAGAGTCTGAATGTCGACGTGGCTGATCTGCCTGATTACCAGATACCGGTAAACTAACAGGAAAATATTACACATTTTTTGGAAAAAGTGGTTCCGATGAGCCTTGAGTGCAACGACATATTAAAAGCAACAGAACCGAGCAGCATTGGGAGCGAACGGATTTGGAGGTGCACTACTGGTAGCATTACGTTGGTCAACGTTTATGCACCGACGTTCTCCCTGCAACGCCTGCTGAAAATGACCCTTTTCATTATAACCTCGAACAGTCCTCAAAAACGTGCCACAAAGAAACTTTGCAGTAGTATTAGGTGATTTCAATGCCAGAGTTGGTGCAGATTACCGGTCTTGGAAATCTGTCTCGGAAGGTTCGGTGTAGGCAAAACCAATAAAAATGGGCAACGCCTTTAAGGACAGTGCACACAATTCAATCGGAAAAGATTCGCAAAAGACTTTACAGCCGAGTTCAACAAGACAACACCACTCGAATATGCTTCATAAAACTGGGAATCGATAAAAAGCTGCATATACCGAGTCGCATTTTCCACTTTCAGTCCAAAGAAAGCTCGAACGAGCGACTGGTTCGAAGCAAAGACATCTGAGATGACTGTGTTGGATGAGAAACGCTCAGCATTCTTGACGTTCAAAGGTATGCCAATAGATGAAAACGTACGTCTTCTAAGTGCAGTTAGAAATAAGGTCCAACAGACTGCAAGGCGATGTGCAAACGACTATTAGACTGAAATTAGCCTCAACATCCAAATGCTGCGGATACTAGAAATTTTCACGGTATGTATAATGGGATCAAGGGAGCCATTGGCACAAACAAACTTAAAACGGCTCCCATTAAGTCTGTACCTTGTTACTCGATTGTCCACAAAACTAAACAGAAGAAAAGATGGGTAGAGCACTTCTCCTCTCTCTATTCTAGGGACAGTACGGTTTTACCGCATGCACTTGAAAATGTCGAGCGGTTGCCGACCATTGAATATCTAGATACTCCCCATAGCCTTGATGAGCTCATTAGGGCAATCGACCGCCTAGCGAATGAAAAGGCCCCTGGTGACGACGTAATTCCACCTGAGCTCATCAAATGCGGTAGAGCAGCACTATTAAAACCTCTTTAGCATTTGCTTTTTTCAGTGCTGGCAGGAGATCCGAGACACAAAGATCATCACGCTATTTAAGAAGGAGGGTGACAGAGGTGACTGCAACAATTACAGAGGAATCTCCCTTCTAAATGTTGTAGGCAAATTGTTTGCTGAAGTCTTACAGATCCGGTTTTAGCTGATAGAATTTACTCCGAATCTCAATGTGGCTTCCGCAAGGGAAGATCAACCGTTGACATGATCTTCTCCCAGAGACAACTTTAAGAAAAGTGTCGGGAACAGCGTATGCCATTATACGCTGTTTTTATTGATTTAACTGAGGCATTCAATTACGTCAGCAGGGAGGGTCTCTTCAAAAAGCTTGATATGATAGGCTGCCTTCCAAGGCTGCTCAAACTCGTTACTTCGTTCCACTCATGCATGAATCGCTTAGTCAATTTTAACAGTTTTAGTTCAGAAGCATTGAAATTCGACGAGTCGTCAAACGAGGGTGTTTTCTTGCTCCCACGCTGATCAGCATTTTCTTTGCTCTGCTACTGAAGCACGCTTTTAGGACGAGGACAGAAGACATTTACATACGCACGCGAAGTGATGGTAAGCTCTTCTACCTGAACCGGTTGAGAGCACAAACCAAAGTACGGGATGTGCTTATCCATGACCTGTTGTTTTCCGACGATGCAGACTTTAATGCTCACTCACAAAAGAACTTACAGTCGCTAATGGACTGTTTTTTATCGGCATGCAAAGACTTTGGGTTAACAATCAGCATGAGCAAGACGAAAGCCCTTAGTCAAGGGAGTGTACAGCCTATAATCATCACTGTTGGAAACTGTCAACTCGAACCGGTACATCATTTCACATATCTTGGTTCAACCAATGCGGATGACCTCTCGCTAGACACGTAGATTGATAAGCGGTTGGCAGAGCAGCTGTCATTTTGTCCCGATTGAACTCTTGTGTTTGGAGTAACCACAAGCTGACTGTAAAAACAAACATGATGGTATACAGCGCGTGTGTAATAAATACTTTACTGTACGGCCGTGAAACCTGGACTACCCACGCAAGACACGAACGGAAGCTGAATGCTTTCTATCTACGAAGCATCCGTCGTATCTTAAACATATCGTGGATGGATAAATTGACTAACGCTGAAGTACTATCCAAAGCTGGTCTACACAGCATGTTTACCCCATTACTTCAGCGCCGCCTGCGGTGGCTTGGTCATGTCTATAGAATGGAAAATGGTCGTAATCCGAAAGATCTACTGTATGGTGAGTTGCAATTAGGAAGTCGACCATTAGTCAGATCGCACTTGCGGTACAAAGACGTTTGCAAAAGAAATATGAAAGCTCTTGGCATTGACTTGGCGAGCTGGGAAGAACTTGCTCTTGACCGCTCACTTTAGAGGCATTGTGTAAAGCGTCGACTGCAAGCTGGGGAGGAGCAGATTCAGCTCTTGGCTGCTGAACGCAGATCACGCCACCGGCGTGTAACTGACGCCTTACGACAGAGTTCTGACCATCTTTGCAAGCGCTGCGGGATAGATTGTTCCTCCCGGATCGGACTGTTTCGTCATTCAAAAAGCTGTAAAACATGAAAATTCGTTCGATTGTAATGTACATCCATGGTCGACGTCAACTGAAGGTGGCCAACATCAACCACACTTAAAATATTCTAAAAAGGCATTTAAGTTATCGTAAGATCAAGCTATGGTTTGGTTTATTAAATTAGATAAAGGATCTCGTTCAAGACTTCTTAGAATGCAACAGATTGATCACAGACATTTCGTCTAAAATGCAAACCCGCTGCATTCGGTCTTCATGGCTCGCAAACCGTCATCATTTACTCGATGTGAGTAACTCGGCCGTTATTGGAGAACAGATAAAATCAAGGAAATCTTTTGTCCGATAGGTTTCCAGCTGTTTATACAATCGAGAGTTATTCTTGATCAAAGCAGGCGACTGGCAGTCTCAAGTTTGTCATTGAATCCTAACCCTAACAATATTACATTTATGTTTTTAAAAAAGTGATCTGTGTTTGTTTTAATTAATAATGATTTTTTGAAAATACATGTATGTGAATAAAAACATTTTTTCATCCTATACTTCTATTTCTGAATGCCAAACGAATTAAAAATAAAAGCCGAAATGTCCCAGAATATTAAGCCACGAGCGGTACTCTACAAGGTTCGGTTTTCATTCAATAATGTCCTTGTTATCCATAAATCTAATACCGCAATTAAAGCGATATAAACTTTTTTACTGATGATTTGCAAATTTGGATAAATTTCAACTATGTTAAGTATTTTGCAGTTGTACGAGGAGATCTGAATGATCTGTATCGGTTGCTGTATCAAATCAAGGTGAACTTCAATATCTAAAGGTACAAAATTTTACAAATCGGAAAACCATTTCCGTTCTCACAGGTCTGCGTGCAGTAAATCAAGTTAAGATATGTATATCAGACTGCGCGAAATTTTGATAAATAGTCTGCAGTGCAATATTGTCTTTAGGTGTGCATGCAGCATACTCGGCTTACACATACAAATATTCGGACGTTTTCCGCGGAATTTATTGTCAAATGTATTTTATGCATACAAAGTCACAACCTAACACTACAAATACCGGTACATGCACGCAGTCCTTTTATGCTTTCTGTGGGACAATTTACCACCAGATGTTATCTTTTCACCAAATGAAATGATCTTTAAACAAACGTTACGATGTTTATGCTAAACACAACTCATTTTTGTGAAAACATTAACTGCTTCCGTTTTACACACACCTTCTTATTCTTGACAGACTACAGGGGGTCAAGCCCTTGTAAGCCGCACCTCTTTATATCAGCAACATAGTCCAGGAGAACCTCAGTTGAAGAAGCCCTGTCCAGTGTTGTTCAGCTTCGCCGTGATTACAGGCAGTAACTTATCCACAAGTTGCTTGAATTCGTTTTCAGATCTTGCTGAAATAACCTCTTCCGAAAGCACATTCCACAAGTTAACAATTTTTGTAGAGGGCGTGAATCCCAGAGGCGTAGTGTCCTTCGCTTTTGAAGCGTTAGAGCATGGCCACGGGTTCTTGAGTTTGTCACGATAGGGAAAAACTCGCGCAGGTCTTCATCATAAGCTCCCAGTAATATGCGACGAGTTGGCAGCAGGTCGTAGCGCACACGCTGAATACTGAGCGACATGTGGTTGAGGCGTTGAACTCTCTTCACATAAGGGATTGATTTTAATCCTTGTACTCGCTTCATCGCCTGCCTTTGCAATTTTTCGAACTGGTCACTTTCTCATTTATTTTGTGGATAGGTGGCTCACAAACCATATTCCAAAACTGGACTCACGTATGTGTAATAAAAAATGCGAAACATTTGTGGAGTAATAGCCGAAAACGACTGACTAATAGCCCACCATGCGCGGTTTGCAGCAGCAGCTTTTCTGTTCGTATCCTCCTTCGATTTAAATGACCGAGTCCCAATTGTACCCAGGTTACCTTCAGTATCAACCCATTTCAGTTGATGATCCCCGAGGAAGGACGCACTTTCAGGCGTGCTTGGCCCCAAAAGTATTACAGCGCAATTCTGTCGGTTTACAGGAAGCTGCCATTTTACCGTCCAATCAAGCAATTTGGTCAAATCGTTCTGGAAAACTTTATTATCACCAGAAGAGCTTACTCTACCCCAAACTTTCTGATCATCCGCGAAAAGGAGACAATTCATATTTAATTAGTCGGGGAGGTCATTACCTTATTTTTTAAAAAAAGGAGAACAGATACTTGCGGAACCCCGGAAGTTGGACGTGTAATCTGCGATTCGACTCCGTTAACCTCGTCCTGTGTATAACGGTCAACAAGGAAGGCTTCAATCCAAGTTAGAACAGGCCCCTTTACACCACGAGCACGGAGCTTGAGCAATAGACGTTGAAACGGAACACGGTCAAAAGCCTCACTGAAGTCAATGAAGGCAGTGACTACCGGGTGAACCAGATCAAGTTTAGCACACCAGTGTTCGCGAGCAGTGATGAGATTGGATGCGCATGATCGTCTTTGCGTAAAACCATGCTGAGCAGATGTTAGCTGACTGGTTGTAAGGAAAAATATTCAATCTGTTTTTCAGCAGTCGTTTTAGAGTCTTCAAAACTACCGAAGTAAGGGTAACCGGTCGGTAGTTAGCTGAATCACTGGTTTCACCGCCCTTATGCATTGGTTTGACAATGCGGTACTTTCAATCTTGAGGTAAACCACCATACCTCAGGGATAAATAGAAGAAAACTAATTTACTTAAGCATATACTTCCGATAAAAAATTTCCATTTCCACGTTTAGATAACTCCAATGTGACCTCTGAGTCTGTATAACAAAAATGTAAATTTCTTCTTTCATTTTAAATGAGATGTTTGGTTTTGTATAAAATGCAAACAGATAACCCACATCGGCTGGCAATCAATAGATGTGCCACAAAGGACATTTGAATCACAATGATCTAGACCAATTAAATCCAGGAGATGAGTGATTGTTCGAACGTGATTAAAAGTGTCCCAAACCTCAATCATACAAAGAAATGTACAAAATTCATCATTAATGGGATTTCAAAGTAATTTAAAATTACAAATCACAAATCCCATTTTATTGAAATTATCGTGATATATCAATTTCGCAATAATTACTGTAGTAAAACCGTCCATTACAATAATACGTTTCACTTATGTTAATTTTTGCAATTAACTTCCACGGAAACGACAACTGACAAAATGGCGGATATTCATATTACCCATGACCAATAAATCATAAGTTGCTTTTAATTTTTAGCCTAGGGTGAACAAGGTACCTCAATTTTCCAAGTATTAAAATAAAAGGTTTTTTGATCAAGATGTTTCAAATTAACGAATTTGACGACGAAGAAGATAGCGTTATTTCAATTGGGTCATCATCATGTGCCAGCTCGAGTGTGATGCAAAAAATTGAAGGTTATCAAAGCGTATGAATGCAATTTTGTAGAATGTAATCGCGAGTTGCTAGAAATGATTAACATGGACGAAACATTCGCAAATAATAAAATTTTTGAGCTTTCTCAAAAAGTAAATAATATTCAAATTACCATTACCATTACATAGTTGTCCCTCATCCAAAATGAACTTCTGGGGACGATTGGTAAAGCAGAGAAAAACGAAGCAAGTCGACAATTTTCGGAATTTGAACTTGCACGGTCAATTAAAGTCAACAGATATTTGAAAGCTCTTTGTTCTAAATATCATCATCTACTGAAAGAAAATGAAGGTATATTATTTTAATTTCTCCGTAGTCTGATAGCTTGTTAGTTTTTTCAAATGAATCCTAATTTTAAATGATCAGTTCTTTTATTTCTCGACGTATTTCGAGTAAATCATGAACACTGCATTTAATATTGAGATTTGTCTGAGAAAACTATGTTTCGTTTATCAGAAATAGTTTTAAAATATTAAGATAACACTTGCCGTCCATCGATGAACATCAAATATTATTTATGAAACTTTATACTCTTACCTATTCATCTTTGTCGGCTCTACTATTTTAGACAGATTTCCGATTTTATCCGTGCAAGTGTTTATTGCATACCTACTTTAAAAGATTAAAATATGTCATCAGTTGATATCGCAAATTCCAAAACCTAAGGCAGAAATATCTAATTTGGCATTTTGGTCGCAGCATTTTTCGCAACCGCACATGCACGTAACAGGAGCAATAATCTTTGTTTGATTCAATTGAAGCCCAAAATTTGTGGAACATTTATGCGTTCGGCAATTATTTGTTCTTGGGAAGTAATTAATTTATTGGGTGATACACGCTATTAAAATTTAATCTCAGCAACAAATAATTTTTTTAACTAACTTTTCAATCTTCTCAGAATAAGAATGTGAGGTGATCTGGAATTAAAGAAAATGTTGTTACTTTAACATTGCCTCAGTTAAAACGAACTGCATAAGATAGAAGCATCTATTTAGCAACACTGTGATGTCAAAAATAATAATCTCTCCACAGAGGCAACAAGATAATTGAGAGAACAGATTATGTTCTTAGATTCTGAAATAAAACGGGTGAAAAAGCCGAGCGTGAATATTACCCGGACGAAAAACAGACTGAACACACATAAAGGAGAGTGAGAAACCTTTGTAAACAAGACCGTGTGCGAAAGGTACGAAACTACGCATTTCCCTATCCTTTGGTGGCAGAAGCATTATGAAAATGCGACAGTCTAACATCACTTACTTACAATTTTATGACAAATGATTTTGAATAACTGAATATCCTACCGTGATAGAGTCAATTTACTGATAATAAAGGTCTATGCTTCGGGAATTTCTAAATCAATAACTTCTATATTTAAATAATGTCTTCGGCCCTGCACAATTGCTATTATTTTTCCAACAGCCAAAATTATCCCGATCCAATATAACGTTAACAGTGGAGTTCCGAATTTACTAAATTTGACAATATTTGAGAGCAAATTTCTCAATCGTCTGCAAAAATAAACTATTTTCAAACATGATTACCATTTCGTTCACCAAAGACAGCATTATAGTTTGACGATGTTATTCATTAACTCAACAATAGATTTTTAACTGTCAATGTACAATACAATTACGCTTTGTTCTGTGGATCCTACGCAACTCGTAGACATACAGAAATTCAGGCTGTCATGCTGAATCTTTAACTGAATATGTGAATCTTTAGGAATAGAACTCAATACAGTGACGTCAATCAAATACTTTTATCATTAATAAACTGCGAGAAAAATTCTCCAAGTTAGGATTTCTTTTTCGTTTTTCTATTCAGGCCCCTCATTAGCTCTTTTTTGCTTTTATCTGCTAGAGATTTTTATTTTTCAATCAACGAAAATTTTTAGCACTTGTATTCTCTAATCTGCATAATGACCTACAAATTAAGCTACAAAAATTAATAGAATAAATCCAGTTAATTGATTGGGCGTTGCCATATCCTTTATCCTACTTTATCTCTTACATTGCTCCCCTGCATTTTTCTTGCACGTTTTCAAAAATATTTAGTGATAATGAGACGTTGAATTGGAATTATTTCTCGTATCAGTTATATCTTTCCCGAGATTACCATGAAAGTCATTTTGCAACAACAATATTTTACTGTTGATAGTCGTAATAACACTTATAACAACAGCATATAACGCTCGTTCTATAGAAAATTAGTTAAATGTATGCATTTGTTACTCAAGTTTATCGTGTTATGTTACCATCTGAAACTCACATCATTCATTCCAGTTGCCTCAATTTATCTGCAAAATAATGTGCACGAATCGATTGATCGATCGCTGTCATAATATGTGTCATAACACGGCATTGAAGTAAAGCTACAATTCTCCAACATTTTCAAGAAATCGCTTTCGCTTTATTGTTTTCTTCTTTCTGGAAGGCATTTTGATACTTGACACAACGATAGTCAATACGAGAATTCGTTGAATTCCAGATCACACACTGGCAATAGGACATAAATGGGAAGATTTAAGAGATCACATATTATTGCATTTTTCCTCTAAATATATATATTGATCTGCAACAAACAGCACCATTTAGAAGCCAAATTCAGTTTTTTACGGATATTGCACTGAAAAACTGCTGATAATATATTTCAGTACGTTGCCTTTCCGATTTCAAAAAAATGAATTCATGTGCCCACATTACCCACGAGATCATTGAAACCAAATAAATAAACTTCTGGAAACCTTTCACCAATTTGATAGTTCTTATGATGTCCATTTTAACTTTTCGGTTTCAGTGAGAATAGATCTGGACTAAGTAAACGTCATATACATTTATACCTCATACACATATATAGTAAGACACTGAAAGATTTCGAACTAGGTAATCTACAATCTCACTTACGGCGACTTACTACGAAGTATAGTCTCTGCACTACTAAAGTCTGCTATATTGAAACGATGGAAAGCTTACATTTCCGTGTTTGGAACATTTGACAGTTGAAATACAAAATTCTCATATTTTGCACTTACAGTCAGACTCAAAACCGTTTATATTTTTAAAAATTACAATCCAACAATCGTTATTGCATTATTATTATCGGTTGGTTTCTTCACAAACTATTCGAGACTTCTATTTTCTGCACATGATAAATCTATTTCTAACTATTTAATTAATTTTCGAAAACAGACCACTCGATATACTTTTTGGGAAATACAAATACTAATGTGATTATGGCTATTCATCTAATAATATTTATATATTACAATAACGTTTTTAATATAATCTTTCTTGTCACAGAAGATTTATTATCTATGCTAGGCGATTTTAGACTTATATGTTGCAAGCTTCTGACATATTATTCTTTTAATAGACACCAAATTATTTTGTGCAATCTAAAACTCACCTGAATTAGAACAATTCACATCTTTATTGGAAAAGCAAACAGTGTTCAAATAAGTTCCTGCCAAATGCCGTATTTTTTTCAAACGTTGAAAATTATGTGTACCTATATCCATATGTATACATGCTTTTCCGCACAAATTACATATGGTTCCCTGCTGTTTGCTGTCATCGGGTATGACGAGGCCTACATGCATTAAAACAATTTAGCAAGGTGAACAGAGCCTTGAACCCACTGTGGAATACCTTTGGCTTGGCCCATTAGTTCCATAACATGTAAACACAATACCCATGTTTATGTGCGATTAATGAACATTTATCTATGGTTGATATTTTTCACTCCTAGCGGGTTAAATTTCATCTATTTGTGATTAAAATGTTTAATCAAGATTTGTCTCCCATGTGCCTGATGTGATTCTTTGTTAATATTTTAATAAAATTCACTGGTTCCACATTTTTTATTATTCTCTTAGCTGCTCTAACTGAAACCAAGAATGAGTACGAAAAATCCTTGACCAAAAATGCGGAAAATCTGGAGCGCTTACAGAATGAGCGGATGGAAATAGAAACCACGCTCAAAAATCGGAATACATCACTTGCAAATGAAAAACAAAAGCTTGTGAGTATCCTCTGCATACTTTTGAAGATGTAATTGAGTCGATCAGAATGAATTACGAACTATATATTTCATTCTGGAACTAGGCGAATATCAATCATCATTAAAATCAATTAAATTCACGTTTAGAATTGGCTTGTCGCTTGTGGGAATACGGGACAAGATATTTATAATAGTCTACTGCTTTATAACTGAACACTTATCATTTAAAAAAACAAACCTCAAATATTCTCAGTAAAATATTCTAGCTAGATTCATTCGCAAAACATTTCGAGGCTTCAAACAAAATATTTGAATATATTTGAGCCCAATCTGGAATGCAGCCATGCAAACAATGTTTGCAAGTATTCAGATTGGGCAAACATCTAGAGAACTCATTAATAGAATGGATGAAAACAATTTCGCAATTCAAGTGAATATCAATCGATGATTGGGGATTCAGGCTTGGCTATACACGTCCTAGAAACAGAACATAGCGTTAATCTTAACAACTTGGTCGTGATACGACGAGCGATGAAACCTGATTAGGAAGAACTTTATGCTGAGTCTGTTCAAATAAAATAAACTGTTGAGAATGCGGCCAAAATACACGATGGTGCGGATATTCAAAATGTGAGATCTCCACGATCTGGCGTACGGTTCTGAAGCAGATAAAGATGCATAACCCCTAGCGTGCACACGGATTTCGTAAGCAGGATCATCGGTCAGCAGACGTTGGTCACATTAGCATGCAAAAAGTAAAATATTAAGGGATTAGACAGCATTCAGGGATGTATCGATTAGCAACACTTTGGCATACACACCTTCGTTAACTTAGGATAGGTCAGGTAAATTAATTCAAATCTTATCTCTGTGCGTACGGGCACCCTTGGCCTGAATAAGATTCCGTGTTAGAAGCGGAACGTTGACAAAAATCTGCTAAAATTCTTCTCGTTAAAGGTTTAACTTTAGTAAATGCTGATTAAAATTGACTCATATAATAGAAAAAGATGCTTTCTCATCTGAATTATCCAAACAGAATAGTTTTTATCAATATGATGCCAAATAAGTGCTGGTAAAAACTGCTTAAGTAATACGAGAAGTTATAGTCCGTGAAAATACCGTTACTTCAAGGGCATCTGAAGTAAACGCCTTCTAATTATTGCTGTGTTCGATTCTCAAAAGACCTATTGAACATTTTGAAATAATGGAGTAATGTTGAATGTCATGAATATTTGGAAGATGTGTTGGTCTTACCTTGCTAACATGCGTTGCAGAACTGAATTTGCGAATTTTCTATTAAGTTACCGGGACAACAGAAATAACACCTATTCAAACTGAATAATAGCATTACGTTGGTTTTTAGAAAAAAACTCAAATTTATCATATCGGAAGCTTACTATTGCATGCTCAGTAATGAAACGCACTTCGCAGATCTAATGCTACATGCAATTAAATAATCAGAAACTTACTCCACAATGAGGTATTCGCTTTAAGAAAATAGTTTATCTGCGTAGTAATTATCTGATCTATCGTCCCAACAACCAGTTATGTAGGAGAAAGATAACTAACGTTTCTATTTTCATTCAATTTTGTAACACATGCTATGTGATAGACGTTTAAGCATTACTCTAGACCGCGTTATTCCGCTGCTTTATGATAGCAACTTTTCCGAGATAGACTTCAATGACGGCCAAATTCTCCTCTTCAATTTATATTAACCGGCGCCTGAAAAATGTATAAAAGAGATCTACACATTCTAAGCGAATCGTTCCTTAGATATAGATTAAATAAAAACGTGAGTATAGACTACTCCAACTATTTGAGTAGTTGCATTAATGACATTACTTGGCTAAATATGGTCAGTTGACTTGGATTCAAAAGGCACTAGTCGCATTTATTATCTTCTGTCATCAATTGCGTCAAACAGACTATTTACCAAAACTCAGAGTCAGTGGTGTGAAACATGAATTTCTCGAAACAGAAAAAAAGTGTCTAGTTAATCGATAATCATTATCTTCACATCATCGGTAAAATTTGTATGTATCTTTGTTACCGAAAATAAAATTTTCTGCAGTAACACAGATATTGATACACGCTACTGACGAGTAGTCAAGAACTTAACAAAAATCAAATTTGTTGAATCTGCTGTAAATTGCAGATGCAAATACATCGTTACGTAACTCGAAATAGCGTTGCAGTGAGCGTAAGCAAGTAGATTAAGTTTGTGACAGCTGAATTCACTGATCCATCTATCCTACTGCTATTATCTCCGCTGTTTATACTAGCTGATCTAAGAAAAGTTAATCCTCTCGTTTGTATCCACGCGATTTTAATTTTAATTTGCATATTACTATGAGAAGCTTGTTAAAAATACCTTTCCGAGACGGTTTTGCTATAGGTAACTTCGGACTATTTTGATTTATTTAACTCGTTTTTGAGTTGTCTATCATCGAAATGTTGTGGAACGTACAAGGAAACGTTTTTGTAGACATGTTTCTCTGATCGTTTAAAAAGTATCATTAAGTACATTTCCATTAAAATCCATCTCGCTGTCATATTCTGATGATGGCAATCAGAAAGAAACTGGTATTTATTTCAGAAAACCGCTGTGAGTAAACAGAGAGTCTCAGAAAACATCTGTTTGCTTATTTTTCGAAAGATTTCACTGTTTTCGATGCCTCTGAACCATATTGATGAAGACTTTATCATGATATTATGACCGAACAACGTTAACAATTATATTGTCTTCGAATCTGGTATGAAAATTGATGAAATGTTGAAAACGTGCTTCTCAAAATTTATTATCATTATTATTATTTATTATTATTTGCACTATCTAATTCAGCATTTCAGTTATAGCTCACATTTTAAATTGCCAAAAGTGATATTGAGATTGCAATTTTTCAAACTGAAAGCGACATATTTTATGTTGAAATTAGAACTATTACTATTTAATGTGATCCACAAAACAGTAACTATTCAAACATGAGTTGTTTAGTAGTGACGTGATTCGCATTACTTGTTGAGAGTTTGTAGGTGTCAGAGGTGGACACACTCCAACTTAGTCTCGGTACGACTTCCTATTTAGATACATTAAGTTTGTTACTTACTGTTCTTCCTTCAGTGGTAAAATCTCGTCGTATGCCAATGAATCATCGTTATTTGTGCTCGGTGTAATGTGATTTTGGTGCCTATGCTGATGATGGAGATTAAAGCAGTTTGGATGCCTGTTGGTCGATACTACTTATTAGTGGAATATCAATTAAAACAATTGAATACCGCCAGTCCGTAATTAAATAATCGTACCGGCATATTGTAGCATTCTTGGATATTTTCAGTGGAGTGACTACCATAATTAGTATCATTCATTTCGTTCAACCTTGAATTTACTCTTATGTACGTTGGTGTTCCATGGCCGTTTCACTTACCCAACATGTCATAGATCTGGACTCAATATGAGACAAGATAGATTGTATAGTCTTCATGCACAATATGATAAAAACTAATAAGAATTCTAAAATTGAAATTCATATGCGCGTCGTTCATTAACTTCCATTTGTTATGAAGGTTGCGAAGATTTCAAGGCTGGAATGTGACATGCGAGAGAAAAAGGATGAAAATCAGCGGTTGAAACTGGAAATTTCAAAGCTGACGCAACAAATATCGGGTAATTTTATTTAAAATTATCGATGCAAAATTGTACACCTACTTCAAAGAATTGTAATATTTGATTTGTGGTACATAATACATTTTATTCAATTTTTTATAAATTTTCTATTAAATTTCGTACTCACGACATTCAATTCTGAGGGGCGTCACTAGCAGCGTAGTAAGAATGGAGGAGTAAAAGTTTATGACAAATAATTCAACTGTTCAGTTCTCCAAATTTGGGTCCCTCTAATCCAAATTTCCAGTGGTTTCTTACTCTAAAATGTAACTGGGAAAGTTTTCACTCGAGATCTTTTAATGATGTTGTAATTCATCAAAGGTGATCTCCAGAAGAAAGGTTTACTACCGATGTTGCTCTACTCGCTCACGAAACCTAATTGAATTTAATACTAGTTGTATCATGGATACTGCATTGATGTGTATCCACGTCTATCAATTGTTTTACTGAATTTCTAGCGCCTCAGCTTCAAACCTTACAACAGTTATAAACGTCTGTCATCGTTTTATGTCGGTTTATCATTTCGTATTTTCTATAACTGTAAACGAAGATGAAAATCATTATGAACCGGGGGAGTATTCGCGCGATTCAGTTTCACCAAAACGTTGAACCAAACAACTGATTTTTTATTTTCAGATTTTGATTCAAATACGAAGAATCATCTTGAACATAACCGTCGTCTGCTTCGCGATTCTGAGCATGTTTTGAAAGAACGAATAACAGTATGTCAAAAATACTTCAATGTTTAGTAGTAAACACACAACGTTCAATCAGTTATATCTTTACGTAAAAAATTAGTAATCAATTAGTAATCAATCTTCATTAGTTTTTTGTCAAAGTTCAAAGAAATTTAATCAGTTTATCTCATTTATTGTCATGATCTGCAATGCGTCAATACATAATCCAAGTGCACGTTTAATATATATATATATATATATATATATATATTTGTTTGTTTGTTTATTATTTATTTGTCAAAGAACGGCGTCAATGTTCAGCCTAGCATAGCTCACTAACACTCTTTTAAGGATTGTAAAAAAACCAATGTGGACTTCAGTTGATGAGGATATGCAGCGGGACATCGAAACGGGAGTTTTAGTTAAATCTATTATGCCAAATAGATGCTCAGCATTGTAAGTTACATAATACATTAGTCATTTATACGCATCTTAAACCGAGTTCTGCCTATCGTTACAAGCGCAGTGTGAGAGATTGTTCCTCCCGAATCGGAATGTTTAGTCATTCGGAAAGCTGTAGAACATGAAATTTCATGCGATTGTGATGTACATCCATGGTTGACAACGACCGTAGGAGGTCAACACAACACAAACCTTTCATTGTGAATTACTCCGCTATTTGTACGAAGCCTATTGAAAAGTGCTTTCCAAGTACAATTTGTTTAATACTTTTCCACTAATTCATGGTTCTGTAAAACTCCATATTACTGTCTTTACGAGATGTGTACTCATAGCTGAAAACTTGTAATAGAGTTCAAGTGTCCGGGATGTGAAACAAGAAAACCGATCGCATTAGGATTATATTGTGTTGTTTTGGATGCCAAGCACTGCGCCCAACGTATGTCATTTATCAACGTATTTAACGGTTGGCCGGGGTCACTCTGTTATTCAATTTTTGAATTGGTTTATGCGAGCCCTATTCGCGCGTAACAATTTATATTGTTTTGCCAAAAATGACTGACAAATTAATTACTAACTAAGTTTCTCATAGAGTTCAGATAGAGCCTGTTATCCTGAGTATATTGAAAATTCACTCAAAAATTATGAACTAATCCTAAAGTTAGTTGAATTTTTAGCGGATGGCTTTAATGCATATATATTTCAGCTCAGCATCCCTATGTAAATCAGACCATACTCTACTTTGTAAAATGCGCTTTATTTAAATTCAATTTTTTCTCAAGCAACTTGAAGCGCAATTGTCGAGCTACCGATTGAAGGAGAAGTGTGCATTGGATGCCTTTCAACAATTAAAAAGTGAATCGTTTGCCCTGCCGCTGATGATGAAGACAACATTCAGCGACCTGATGGATCGTCTATCATCAACTGAAAATTCATTAGTTAATTTGGCCCATCAACTAAGAAGTTATCACCACACCAGTAGTCGGATA
>JACCGJ010014959.1:0-5000 GCA_013407085.1 Atriophallophorus winterbourni | reverse complement strand
GAACCTTGTTTCCGTGATATCACGTACCTAACGAAAGAGCCCACGTGTTGCTAAAGTGTCTTTAAAAGTCCGTACTGTCTGTACTATAGTTGTTATGGCATTTTCCTATGTATATTGTCGGGCAAAGTGTCCCACAATCAGAGACTGCACGTGGTCTAAGATGCTGCCAAGTTTTCCAGGCCCAGACAGCTATAAATAAAAACGAGAAAATGGCAGTGGGACTCGGGCGTGTTTTCACCTGCAACTCAGTGTTTTTGGCAAATTGATTTAAGGAGCTTCACCTACTGTGGTTAAGCTTTTCAATTCGCTTGCACATACTTTACTCTAAATCTCCCTTGACCAGTATAGTGTGGTATGAAAGCAGAAGCCTGATCCAGGCAAAGTGCCGCACAGTCAGGTACTGCACGTGGGCTAAGATACTGTCAGGTTGCCCAGGCCAGACTCCAGCGTGTTTCAGCATGCAGCTCACTGCCGGTGGCCAGTCAATTTAGCACGATGTTAGCCGCACAGCACATAAATGCCCTTTGCCACTGGTTTCCTGATTTCCCGTGAATTCAGTCGTTCAATTTTTAATAGCTGTTCATCTCGAAGATTGTAGGTCTTCTTTCCTTCTTTTGTCTAGTGGGGTATCCCGGCCATTTGCACGGATAGGAGCTATGCAGCACAGATACCACTTACTTTAGTTCTACTTTTATGCCACTGTTTTTTTCCGAACGATGCACTGAGAACTACCAGCATCGCTCGCGGGCACGTGATAGTGCTAGTTTCAAATCCCAGACGAGAATCGAGAATGTCGGCGTTTGTTCGTGTTAATTTCTCTAGCATCCTGTTGGTGCTGAATTCGGACCCACTTTATGCATGAAATTACAAGCCTGGAACCAGGCAAAGTGTGGTATATTTATAGACTGCACATAAGCTAAGATACTTCCAGGTTTCCTAGCCTGGCCTTCACGGATATCAATCGTGCAGGATTTCTGTGCTGTGCGGCTAACATCGTGCTAAATTGATTGGCCAACGGCAGTGAGCTGCATGTTGAAACAGGCTGGAGTCTCACTACCATTTCCTGTTCTTTTTTTCTTCCTCATATCTGTCTAGGCCTGGGCGATCTGACAGAATCTTAGCCCACATGTATTCTACGACTATGTGACACTTTACCTGGATCAGGCATGTGCTTTCATAAATTCATACATAGGCTTGCCAGCTAAAAGAAAAAGGATAATGACAATAAGATTTCGTAATACCGCTCAAAATACTACAGTTTAGCACACCAGACATTTCCATAGGATTTATCCTTGATGTTCATACAATCGGGTATTTCAGCGGATTGTGCATGTTTGACATCAGTAGATTCATTCTCCCACACCGAGTGCCTATTCACCGACCATCGTTTCGCACCAAATTTTTAAAACATTTCTTCCCTGTTATTCTTGTATTGAACTTAAATTCAGCTTGCCTAGGCCTGGGGAACCTGATCGTATCTTGACCCGTTCACAGTCTGTCTGTGTGACGCTTTACTCGTATCCAGGCTAGTGAATTCATACATACAACACTGTAACTTTCTATATTCGATCCGAATTGAGTTGAGAAGGAAGTCGGGTTGGATGTATAAAATCACAAGCCTGATCTCGGCAAAGTGCCGCACAGTTAGAGACTGCACGTGGGCTAAGATACTGTCAGGTTGCCCAGGCCTAGACAGATAAGGGGACGGAAAATAACAATAACACTGAGACTCCAGCGTGTACTCGCATGCAGCTCACCGCCGGTGGCAACTCTATTTAGCACGGCGTTAGCTGCGTAGCACGGAAGTGCTGCACGATTGCACATCCGTGCACTGTCGGGTTTGATTGGAGTAGACAACGGTTTACTAATGTAAGAATAAGTGTTCGATAGCTGAAACGTAAATAATAAGAGTTGAGTCAAAGGCATACAAACACGATACAATGTGCCAACAGCAATCATGGCAAACACCTAGTCTGACTTCAATTTGTAATACGTTGTACTGTATTTTGCGTCAATTTTAAAAACATAAAGGAGAAAACAGCATGTCATGGTTCATTACACTACTCTTTTCCGCCATATTCGAATACACATTCCGTGATGCCACCACTGCTAACGTCTAAACCGTAATAGAATCACTGAAAATGTTTACGAAGAAATTTCTAGTAAAGTCATGCGCCGAACATGCCCTCTGTGTTGGTCTGACGAAGATTTTGTTTTGAAAACTCGAAATGTTACCCGAAGCGCCCTAACCGAGCTTTCAAAGCGATTAAAATAGTTTTCGGTTCTGATGCACTTCAAGGATAAGACACCTTTATCTAGCGTTACGAACGGCATCTACAGAATCAACTGTAAGGACTGTTCGGGTGTTTACATAGGACAGACTTCCAGGGAAATTCACACTAGAATCGAAGAACACCGAAAGCGTGTCCGGACACATCCCCGGGATGCGAGGGAATATCAATCCCTTATTCGTGATTCCGCCTTGGCAGAGCACGTTTTAGATACGGGCCACAGCGTCGATCTAGACAATGTGGAAATATTGTGACGTGGTATTTAACCGTATAGCGAACGCCTACATGCGGAGGCGGTCGAAATTGCAAAGACAGGTCGACTGGCGGTCAATAAGATGGATTGGGCAGAAATCTCCACAATCTGGCGCTCGGCAATAAGGTAAACAGTTGTTATTCACTTTATACCTACTGGTTCATTAGATTTTTGTTTTTCTTCAATAATATGTTTACCTTAGCCTCGTTAGTGATGTACTTTTATGCATGTTAGCCGCTGTGTCAACTGACCTTGACCGTGTTCACTTGTATCAGATTGATGTGGATGCACACTAGTATGATCCTGGTCATTCCCACGAGACGTGACACACCGTAGGCGTACTATAGACTGTTTAGCGGTAAGGTAATCATGTTCCCTGTCCTGACCCTTGGTCTGACGATGCTTCCGTGTCAGAAGCAAAACGTTACCCAAAAACTGCCCTAACCGATTGCACTCAAATTTCTTTGCATTCGTTTTACAATACTTTTTATTTATGTTACTTCGTCCATCACCTTTTGCTCCTCGATGCTTATTATCCTTGTTGGCCATTTTACCATTTTCATTCAGATGCATTTGTCTCATTCACGCTACCTGGAAGACATCACGGTTCGAGTTTTGTGCACACTTGCGCTGGATCAGCTTTCCGATTTTATCACGGATGAGGTGAGTTATAATACCTTTACATTCCCTACCCTACTTTATCCCACCTAACCTCGTTGCTGTTTTTTCCACGTGGCTTTCACAACGAGGTTTTTAATGATGGCTCCGTGAGTGTAATGCTTCGGTAAGGCACTTGAATAAATACGCTTTTCACATTCGGCGCAACGCCACTGAAGTGTGATAAAAGAAGAACAATCACGTGATGATTCGATCAGCTGATTGGCAGATTTGAGCTGTGACAACAGGTACACTGCTTTTCACGTCGCCTAGGCAATGACCTAGAATTTTAACGCGACCCCATTCAGAGTGAGAATGAAACGGGTTTGCGGTTGGTTACTACACAGAATTAAGGAATGAAAGCACAAGACTGATCCAGGCAAAATGCCGCACACTCAGAGACCGCGCTTGACTAAGATACTGCCATGTTTCCCAGGCCTAGACAGATATGAGAACTTGAACTTAAGATTTAAAATGGTAGGGATACTGCAGCGTATTACAGCGTGCCACTCACGGGCATTGGACAACCAATTTAGCACGGTGTTCGCTGCACGATTGCACATCATGTGCCATTGTATTGTACTTCCAGTTCCGATCGACTCGGGTAAAGCGATATGTACAAGGGCATTTTACATTGTCACTGCCATCATCATCATCATCATCATCATCTATCCTTCGTCACATATCTGTCTAGGTAAGAGAATCTGGACCGTATCCCAACCCCCCACATGCTATGTAACTGCTTAGATCCAGGCTTTTGGGTTCATCGTGACCATGTTTTCCATCAGCTGCTAAGCTTTCCACCAGCTATGCTATTATTGATAATTACTCAGCAGATGCTCACAACCTGTTCAACATTGTTGCCGAGGATTCTATAGACGAGAACAGAGTTTGTACCACCACCAACGTTTGCGTTTTTTACTAATTGTACCCGCAACTACCACACGTTCATCGTGAAATTTACAGGTCGTGGCACCAGTTCGAGAGACCGCAGCGCAGTTGCTCGGTGTGCTGAGCCTTCACTTGACCGTCGATCAAGTCTCCTCGGTCGCCGAACATCTGGTTCACCTTGTCACGTTGGATTGCGGCCCGCCTGAACTGGATCACAAACAACCCCGAGGCGTTCAAGGAGTTGAGAAGCCAAGCACATGGGAGAATACCTGGATGATTATTCATGGAGGTTTGCTCGGCATACGATATCTTTTGGTGTCAAGAAAGGTGAGTTCAGCTTCCAGTCTGTTTTTAATGTGAGTACGTACGAGTAAAATACGGTTCTTCGTACTTCTAGTTGGCTTTCAGGCAGCCGAAATGTATGTTTGCAGTCATTTTCTCGTTTCAACGTGGTAGTCTTTACATCATTGAGGCACAGTGCAATCTGCTAAAATGTGTATGCAAACTAAACTATGGGTCCATGAACCAGCCACTTTGAACTAGTCAATTTATAAAACACCTACATACATACATACATACATACATGCATACATACATACATACATACATACATACATACATACATACATACATACATACATACATACATACATACATACATAAATAAATACATACATACATACATACATACATACATACATACATACATACATACATACATACATACATACATACATACATACATACATACATACATACATACATACATACATACATACATACATACATACATGCATACATACACGCATACATACATACGTACATACATGTATACATACACGCTTACATACATGCATACATTACATACATACATACATACTTTACATAGATACATTACATAGATACAT
>JACCGJ010014958.1:0-44712 GCA_013407085.1 Atriophallophorus winterbourni | reverse complement strand
AGGCGCCAGTCACTCGCCTTCGCCCCTTCTCCTGTTGGTAGAAGCAGTTCCGCCGGGCTCGGGGAGCCACTCGTGCAGGCCAGAAGCTGGACTTGGTTGTCAGAGGCTATTTGAGACGCGTGCCATATGGGAGCATTTTATAAACAGTGGGAGCTTATCCTTACTGCCACCCCCGGCTATGACAACCTTTGGAACCGTGGGGTTAAACCCATGGGCTTGAACGTGTATACCGATCAAGTATCGTGAAGTAACAGAATGACAACGGCAGCAAAGCTCCATTATGGTTTTCACTGCAATGCCTAGAAGCCATTTCAATGTGTATCGTGCATCATTATCATCATGAAGTACATGTCTAAAGTCAAAGTGTCAAGCAGCATTAAGCAGGAAAAAGCGTGTAAAAAAGCAAGCACTATTACGTGGATCTTTTGGACTCCAATTCGTCTCACTGAGACTAGCGCCATGGTGAATATCTTCATAACAAAGCACCACCTGATGGACTGGTCACCCTGGTCACGGTAATTAGGCATTCTTAAAACGTGTTCTAATAATCATAAACGAGCAAGCATCAGCATTTCTCTCCGTCCACAGCCTTTTGATTTTAAAACCCGTCAGAGGTCACTTATAATTGTAACGCGATGCGGCCCCTGAATGCGAGCCATCCTACGCAGGCAATGGGTGTCAAAAACAGAAAAGCGATGGCTATCTTCCGCTCAGAAAGACCAGGTTTCGCAACCATAGAAAAGTGTAGCACACTCGACTTTCAGTATGGAGGAGAATATTGCGTCAACACCATAAATGATTAAGGTTAGCGAACATCTGGCCAATCAATTTGGCACGGTGTTAGCCGCACAGCACAAAGTACTGCACGATTGCACATCCGTACATTGGATGTGTACTCAAGTGGATCGAAGATTTCGTCAGCGGAAGAGTTAACCGAGTGGAGGTAAATGGAATCCGATCCAAAACTACTCTGGCCACATCAGGCATACCAGAGGGTTCAGTTCTCAGACCATTCCTGCTCAACGTGTTTGTGAATTATTTGCCTGCTGTATTGAATGGAAACTTTACATTTTGCTGACGGCCTGAGGATGTGGGCGCGGTTGGTAAAAATGAAGACGGGGAAGTCTTGCAAAGGAAATTAAATCAGTTACAAGACTGATTCAAACGTCGGTAACTACCAATAAATCCGACTAAATGTGCAGCTATGCACACATGACCGTGTTCGATTGTTAGGACGTACTTTCTTGACGGTAATTCTATCAAGTCCGTACAATATGAGAGTATGGTATGGTATGAAAGCACAAGCCTGATCCAGGCAAAGTGCCGCACAGTCAGACTGCACGTGTGCTAAGATACTGTCAGGTTGCCCAGGCCTAGACAGATAAGAGGGGGGAAATAAAAAGAGAAATGGTAGCAAGACTCCAGCGTGTTTCAGCATGCAGCTCACTACTGTTGACTAATCAATTTAGCACGACGTCAGCCGTGCAGCACAGAAATGTTGCACGATTGCACATCCGTGCAAATCTCAGAGTACTTGAGTCTGACTCGTGGAAGACAAACACAGAAACATCTCGTAAAGCACTCACCGTTAATCGGATGTTCTGGGTAGTGGCGATCTTTTTCAGAGCTTACTCTGGATATGTTCAAGGTAATCTATGGCTCACATGTCAGGCCTCCTCTTGAATACGGTCTGCCAGCGAGTTACCCATTAGCAAAAGAAAAAGCTATTCTCGAGAAATTTTAGCGGAGAGCAACGAAAGGTCTCCATTTGCCTACTTATAAGTATCGTTGTGACAAGTTGCGTCTGTATCCACTGAAGCATAGAAGTAGACACCATGACCTCCTTGTTACGGATCGACCTTACAAATGTTCTTCGTATTGACAGAAGCACTTGTGGTCACAACCTGAATATGAAAAAGCGGAGAACGCTGCAACTCCCGACTCAATTCACATTGTTCACTCGGGTGGTCAACACATGGAATGCATTGCCGCAAGATGCTGTGTCATTTCAATTAGAAATGAAGTTCAAGGCATATTTATAGACTTGTCAATTTTTGGATAATTGTAAGCCGTTCTGGTTGTCTTCCTCGAGATTGCCCGTTTTGGCGGATCCAGCATCCCGGAGAAGTTAGTGATCAAGTTTACATTGAAGTTGCAACATCAATTGGAAGATATGGAAAAAGATCTATATCAGGAATTGAGCAAGGATAATTTGGCAAACGTGATACCCAGAACCACAGCTTGAAAACTTTTTACGGGGCTGAGTAAATGTGGCTATTAGAAATTGACTGAGAATTGAAAAACTTGTTGAAAAGAGTTAAACCACAAAATTGAAAGAATTTTGTCTGCAGCAAAATTACTGTTTCGAAGGTAAACAACAACCACGTGAACAGTCGATTCACAGATTTCATGAAAAATCAAGAGGTCTTTGCACGTAGAAAACCAACGAAACTTGCAACTGTCGAAACAATTAAGGTTGATTCGGGGGTGTTTCATTGACGCAAAAAGACAGCAAAAGATTAAGCGAGATTTAATTTCGTTCACGGAAAGCGAATAAATAGCCATTATTACAGGATTTTAAAATGCCTATGACACACAAGTACGCTGAAAGTATTCTAACAATATTAGGATTCACACAGTGAAAAAGTACAATTAAAAGGCGGATGAGGTTATTAACATGTTTGTGTTACCGCGCAAACAAGACAAAACATCTTTCTACTGTGGAGAAACCACATGTAAATTTTGAACAATGTTTACTAATATCATTTTACATTTCAACATATGTATGAATAGCTGTGTAGCGCCATTCATTGTACTTACTATTTTGTATATTTTCGATATAATTTGTGTACCCTCCTACCGGTACAATACGTATTTATTTTTGTAGGCTGAATCTGTATCAAGGTCACAATGAGTTCAGTTCAATTCAGTTCTTCTACTTCTTCTGAATAGACGGCAGGAGGACTACAGTCCGTGAAAGCCGCTTCACCTCCCGGGTCTCTGCTATCTCAGCGTAGATTTCTCACGAGGAGTTACTGAGCTGGAAGAGTAGGCGAATCGCGCAGGATAGCGGGAAGTTCACCGTCCAATATGCGTTTAAACTGCTCTTCGGTGACTGCCCCGATTGAATTAGCGGAGAGTGCATTCCAAATATTGACCACTCTGGTCGACAGAGTAAACGATGGCTTCAGGTGTTCCGTTCGGTGCTTCTGCAACTTCAGCGAATGACCTCTAGTTCTGGAGTCCGTGGATACCGAAAAGAATTGTTGAAGTTCCGTTCCGTAATATCCAAGCAGGATTCTCCGCGTGACCAGCAAATCATATCGCATTCTTCGATATTCCAGTGGGAAAAGTTTGAGTTCCCGCAATCTGTCGTCATAGGGAATATGAAACATACCCCTCACGCACTTGGTAGCCCTCCTTTGGACTTTCTCCAGTCGATCCTTCTCCCCTTTAGTTAACGGATAGTTCACCGGAAGCCCAAATTCTAATATTGGTCTGACGTGAGAGCTATACAGAACTTGAAAAACTTTGGGATTTATCTCTAAGAAGGATCGTCTCAATGCCCACCACATGCGGCTGGCAGAACCGACCTTTCTGGCAGTATCCTCCGCAGTTTTGAGGGATGAAGTTACCATCACCCCCAAATCTCGCTCTACATCAACTATCCTGAGACCATGGCCCTCCAAATGATATGCATGTCGCATGTTGTTGCTCCCGATGTGCATGATAGCACACTTCTTTTCATTAATCGGGAGCATCCATCCGTCAGTCCAATTCCGAAGTTCATTCAAATCATTTTGCAAGTGGGAAGCGTCAGCGGCAGTCGTGACAGAAGCCCACACCTTCAGATCATCTGCAAATAAGAGACAACCACTGTTCAGAATACCGGGAAGGTCACTCACATAAAGTTTGAACAAGGTTGGCCCCAGAACGGATCCTTGTGGTACACCAGAAGTTGGGATAAAGGATGCAGATCTGGCCCCATTGACTTCAACGAGGCTTCGCCTTCCGATAAGAAAATCCTCAATCCAAGCAAGCAAAGAAGCCTCTATACCAGACATTCTTAGTTTCCAAAGAAGCCTCTGATGTGGAACACGGTCGAATGCTTTACTAAAGTCGATGAAGACTACATCAACTGGCACACCAGCGTCAAGGCTTCTGCACCAATGTTCTCGGGCGGTCAGTAGATTGGAGATACATGAGCGGCCTTCCGTGAAGCCGTGTTGGGCATTCGAGCATTGTTGGGTCTCGCGCAAATACTGTTCTATCTTATCCTTTACAATCCGTTCCAGCAATTTGCCTACGACAGACGTAAGTGTAACAGGACGGTAATTTACAGGATCTGATAAACTCCCACCTTTGAACATCGGCTTTACTATACCCATTTTCCAATCCTCTGGTAGACGTCCCGAATTGATTGAAATTTGGAATATAGCGGCTAAAGGTGAACTGATGATCCTTGATAAAGGTTTTAATATGGCAGGGTGAATACCATCAGGACCTGGAGATGTCTGTACCTTTAGATGTTCGATGAGGATTCGCACCATGTCAGCCGTGATCTCAAAATTGGCCATTACTTCCGTCGGCGATATTTGTTTGCAGGATATGGTAGGCTCTATTGCGTAAACTGATTGGTATTGCGATGCAAACACCTCAGCTTTCCCAGTGTCAGTCTCTATAACCTCCCGTTCCAAATTTTTGAGAGAAGGTACGGGGTTCGATGATTTGACCCGTCGCCGAATGTACGCAAATAATCGTTTAGGATTATATTTTGAAGAATTTGCTAATTGAAGCTCGAATCGACTTCTTTTATCCTTCTTCAATTTTGAGCAAAGATTCCGTACAGCCCGATATTCTTCGTAATGGGCGTCCGATCGACTCGTTCTGAATTTAATCCAAAGACGCTTTCTTTGCCGCAGGCAGGTACGAAGTTCTCTATCAAACCAAGGAGGGCCACGGAGCCGGGACGATCTCTGGTTAATGGAGCAACATCCTCTAAGCAACGGATATTATTCAGAAACCATTTCCAACAGTCATCAATAGTGGAATCAACGGGTAACGTCCAGTCAATTGAGGCTGCTTGTTCAACCAACAATTTTAAGTCCATGTTCCAGAAGTTTCTACGTGGAAGCCGCGACGGCTGGGCCGGTTTACCCCGAGTCCATTTGAACCGAATAGCACAATGGTCGCTTGTATCGATGGGCTGTTCTACGGATAAGTCAACCACATCTGACTCTCTGGGTGACAAAACCAGATCAAGAGTAGACGGAGTCTGGCCATTTCCATAGCGAGTAGGAACGAGAACGTGCTGCACGAGGTTCAAATCCAGAATCAGATTTAGAAACTCCCGTTGATACTCATCCCCATTTGTAACGAAGTCCAACCAGTGGATATCCGGAGCATTCAGGTCACCGAGTATCATACAATCGTTCCTCGTCCCGCGGTGGCGGAGCTGGTCAAATAATGCCATGATACGAGCGCAAGGTGAACGGTAGATGACACCGATCATTGCTGATCCATTACTGGACTTGATCTGACATCAAATGCTTTCAGCAAAACCACCATCATCTCGGAAATGATCAACAACCTCCACGGATAAATGTTCTTTGACGTATATCGCCACCCCACCACCATGTCGAGATCCTATTCGATCACTTCTGAGTAGGGGGTAATTCGGAATGAATAGCTCTGCATCAGTTATATCGAGTGTCAGCCAGGTTTCCGTTATTCCAACGATATCTGGCCGTAGTGCCAAGACATGATGGGTTACTTCGTCAAATTTGTTCCTCAAACTCCGCGCGTTGAAACAGAGCACTTCGAAATACTTTAACGGACAGCAGTTGATTGGTCGATCACTATGGGCCTCCAGCGAACTTTGGATGGCCTCTTCACTACGCGAAAATCCACAATACGAAGGTCCTTCTCACCCTCCGATAATCTTTTCTTGAGCTCAATCGTATCAGTTTTCATCTTGATTCTATCGTCAGGCGACAAATCTCGTAATATTTTATACGGTTGACCCTTCAGTCGATGAACGCGCTTTAGAATCTTTTGGGCCTGCTCGTCGGAAGCCAGTATTGTTTTCAGAACCTTGGGCTTTTGACACTCCAGATTTCTGCGTCCAAGTCGAAACGCTCATACAATTGTGATATCAGCCTCCGCCTGGTCAAATATTTTCCTGAAAACTGATAGAAGAAACTGGCTATCCCGTTCAATTCTGGCAGCAGATGTTCCTCCAGCTGGTCCCGGCGCATTCACCATAATGAGGCAGCATTTGCGTGCATCCGGTGAACTGTTAGCTTTACTGTTCAAAAGTGAGATCTTACTCTCCTTCACCACATTTCTAGAAAACTGTTGTGGTAATCGGCATTCCAATTTGTCGACTCTGTTCGAAATATTGGTCCACAATGCTGTATCGGTATCTGTATTTATGGCGGCTACAGAGGCATATGTGGCGCTAGCATTTGGGTCTAATTCATTAGACGTGACCACATGTTCCGCAATGTCTGAAGAGGCAGATTCCACTTGCACGTTCGATTACAGTGCAACAATTTTATTCCTTCTAGTTTTCGATCGGCGTCCGGATGACACAGCTTTGCTCTTTTTCGGTGTGCTACCGAGTGGAGGCGTTTTACTATCAGCCGGAACACTTGTGCCTTGTAAATCATCAACCAGCATGGAGCCGCTTATATGTAGATCTTCCTTATTTGGCAAGTAAGAGGACTGCAAGGCTTTCAGACGGGGAATGCACGCTTCACAGATGAAATGAAGGTACGGCTCATGGTGGGTCCTCAACGCCTTATAAGTGGTGTCCTCCATTTTACAGCATCGGGTGTAAATCCAGCAGCTGCATATTGAACATTGAATGGCTTTGAATGAGGAAATAACGTTCTTGGCGCACTTGAAGCATCACGAAGAAGTGATTGTAACGTAGCCTGCAGTGAATCGTTATTGGAGCAGCAAATTGCGAAAACAATTTACCGAGTTTCACGAAGAATACTTCTCAGTAAATCCCCAGACACCTATATGGTTGCAAATAAAGATTTCAATTGAATCAGAGAAGGGATATGATTCGATATTCAGCCACAAGACTTGTATTGAAAGATACTTGGAACATCAGAAATTCATTCCACGCACAGGACTGTAAATGGCTGAGAGGCGCATCGAGCGTCCAGAATTTCTGTCGGTGGAAAGTTTCAAAGAAGCGCCCACCACCGCCAAAGTTGGTTCATTCTTTTCTGTTATCCTCGTCGTATGCGATGGTACGTCCAGTGTTTTCCAGGCCGCCTTCGGTCCCAGAATTTGTAGCTGTGACTGAAAAAAACGGAAAGGGTTTCTGATGTAATGAAAAAAGTTTGTGACAGATCGGGGAATCATAATCATGAAAAAATAAAGTTTGTAATGAATCTGTGAGAGTAGTTTATGGGTAACGTTTCGCTTCTGACACCGAAGCTTCGTCAGACCAAGGGTGTCAGTACGAACAGGGATCAAGCTTAAATTGCATTCACCTGACCAATCATACGCTGGTTAGGAACTGCACAGTCCATTGTGGGTTTTGCACTCGTTAAGAAGGACAGGCGCGTTCAATATCAACTGACGCACCACCACTCCTACGTGCCGTATAATCCCTTAATTGTTCTAGTCTTGGCAGGTGTGGATGACATCTGCTGACAGATTAGCGCGATTGCGTAATCGGTGCGCACACTAGGGGTTACGCACGTTAATGTTTATCCGCTGCAGGACCGGACGCCAGATTGTGGAGATATCAGCCCCATCCACCTTATTGACAGCATTCTTACCAGCCTTTGTTATCTCAACCGCCTCAGCGTGAAGTCGTTCCATGTATGGTTTTATTCCCCGCCTTATCACGTCTAAGTTATCAAGGATAAAACACCTTCAAGCTGCGCGACGAATTGCGTATATAAAATCAACTGTAAGGGTTGCTCGGGAGTATATATCGGACAAACATCCAGAGAACTCAGTACTAGGATAAGTGAACACAAAAATAGAATCGGTAAGCTGCCACGCAATTCCAGTGAATATCAAACACTGATAAGAGATTCAGCACTAGCTGAACATGTGCTGGACAACGGTCACAGCGTAGATCTTGATAACGTAGACGTGATAAGGCGGGGAATAATACCATACATGAAACGACTTCACGCTGAGGCGGTTGAGATAACAAAGGCTGGTAAGAATGCTGTCAATAAGGTGGATGGGTCTGATATCTCCACAATCTGGCGTCCGGTCCTGCAGCGGATAAACAATAACGTGCGTAACCCCTAGTGTGCGCATCGATTACGCAATCGCGCTAATCTGTCAGCAGATGTAATTCACACCTGCCAAGACTAGAACAATTAAGGGATTATACGGCACGTAGAAGTGGTGGTGCGTCAGTTGATATTGAACGCGCCTGTCCTTCTTAACGAGCGCAGAACCCACAATGGACTGTGCAGTTCCTAACCAGCGTATGATTGGTCAGGTGAATGCAATTCAAGCTTGGTCCCTGTTCGTACTGACACCCTTGGTCTGACGAAGCTTCTGTGTCAGAAGCGAAACGTTACCCGTAAACTACTCTCACAGTTTCATTACAAACTCTATTTTTTCAGGAAAGGGTTTCTCTTTACCAAGCCGGTGAGATGTTAGCTACGAAAAATTGGTGCGTACATTTAAAACATGACATTTAATACGAGGCATCATATAACTGTAAATGACAAGAAATTTGTGTAAAATTCCTGATTACTTTTTATTTAAACAAATTGATTTTTTCTTAATTCTTCGCGGTTTTACCTATTTGTGTATACATTTTCGATACTGTTCGATCCACTTGTACACATATTTTTTGTTTTGTTCAACTAATTGATTTTGCTTGGCTGCCATTAAATTCCACATATTTTTGCACGTGGTATTTGGGCTCATTTTATTGTGTTAATTTGGACACCAATTTGTGTGTCATTTGTTGTTTGATACAGAAATTTGGACGACAACATTGGTAAATTGACTATTTCTAGTTTTTATGCGTCAGGTCGTCATTTTCATTGAATCTATTATTGCTGGAGTTTTGACTCCATTGTACCGGTGCGTTCCGATATAATTGAGCTTTGTATACCATTATTATTGTAACTGTCATTAATTACAGTACCGTAGTAAACCCAAATCGTGGTTCTGAATTTGTCGAACTAGGGACGGGGGATCTACGCGTTAACTAACGACATTGGTCGTTACAGTACTCAATTGAGAACTGAATTTTGATTCTTCTCCAACTGGACGAGAAGTATTCGTTTTCTTTTCGAACTTGACGGGAAGCACTCAAATCGAATTGCCTAATTGGATACGGTCAATTGCATCGCCAATCCAGCGGAACGAGGATCAACTTGGACCCTCGTACATCTACTCATTCCTGTTCGAACTTTGGTGACGTTCTTGCCTTTTTTATTTTATGTTTCGCCATTTTTGATAATGCCACGTAAATCGAAACGTCTGAACACTACTGATAAGCTTGCCTGTAATGGTGATAGTGACACTATTGGTTCCGCCTCGCGTAGCTCTTGTATATCATCTCGAAGTAGTCCTGATTTCGACTCTAAACATGGGCGGTCTGTGCGTGAGCTCGAATTAAAGAGAGATTTAGTGATTGCTAAGGAGACGATAGCTCGTTTGATCGGATGCAGTGTCAACGACAACTATGTTGCTGAAGTTCCGGTTAATCGACATATTGAGTCGGGAGCGGTGAAGATGTCACAAAAGGTCGTCAACGATGTTGCTTCATTGCCTGGGGTAGAGTTATCTACATTTGATGGCAATTCGTTGGATTACTGGAAATTTATTCGGCAATTTGAGTGTTATATAGAATCGAAAACTTGCGATTCCGGACAGCGTTTGCTATATCTTATGTATTAGTGCCGAGGCAATGCTCGAAAAGCGATTGATGCTTGTGTGATTCTGTCGCCTAAAGACGGGTATAAAAGAGCACGCAGCATCTTACAGGAAATGTTTGGCCTGCCTCATGTCGTTGCCCGCTCTTTATTGACCGAGGTGTTGAGTGAAGCAGCCAAAGTAAAAAAGCGATTTGGATAGTCTGTCAAACCTTGCTTTGAAGATGGAAAGTTGTCAGATTGCTTTAAAGCAAATGCGCTGTGAAGCAGACTTGAACTCTGTCACCCACTTGGAAGGATTGGTCAAATGTTTGCCGGCTGGACTACAACAGCAATGGGCTGACCTGGCAGATGCGATTGTCGCTGATGGGTCAGAAGTTGACTTTGCACGTTTATCCGAGTTTGTCTCATGCAAAGCGAGAATCGCCAGGAGCTGGTTTGGCATGCTCATTGATGAGACTAATGGGTCAACTAAGCCATCAGAGAAATTGAAATTGTCCAAAGGACGGAGAGTGTACATGACCATAAGTTACTCCCCATCAATGCGAATAGAATGCTAACAGTGTAAAGGACCTCATCGAATAGAAAACTGCCCTACATATCTGAAGACTGATGTGAAAGACAGTAGGGCTATTGCTAAGCAACACGGTATGTGCTACGTTTGCTTGAACCGGTCTCATAAAGCATGCGATTGCAAGGTGCCGACTGTTTGCTCCGTCGAAGGGTGTGGTAGACGTCACCATTCGTCTCTACACTATAATCGTATAAGTGAGCAACAAAAAACTATTAATTAAAGTGCTACTGCTCTCAGTCCAGCAGTAAGCCTGAGTTACCTAACAGTAAAAATTGACACGCCTGTGGGGCTTGTTCCAGTCATAGCGTTACTCGATAATGGTTAGGATACCACTCTGATCTCACAAAGATTTGTTGAGAAATTCGGTATGACTAGTGTCGCAGTTGATGTGTCGATAACCTCGCTCGGTTTGCATCGAAAATGGAAAAGTTCAGTATTGAGTTTCAATGTACATTCCGTTGACGGGGATGAAGTAATTCATGTTGCCGAAGCTTACACGGTTTCCAAGTTACCTGAAGTAACAATGAATTCCCCGAATAGTATCATCGCAAGATATGATCATTTGAAGGATCTAAGATTCTCGGAGAATGTTGGACAAGAAATAACCTTGCTGATTGGGTGTAACGTTCCGGAAGCGCATTGGGCGTTGGAACAGCGATTAGGAGGCAGGCGCCGTCCATTTGCAACGAAAACATTGTTGGGTTGGATTTTGCAAGGACCAGCATGCCAAGACTCGAAAAATGTCTTCAGTTTAAATTCTTCTACGGATAAAGGGTCCATCGATGAATGTATCACGAGGCTATACAATACTGAATTTGCGGATATTGCCACAGAAGGCAAGGAACGATCGCGTGAGGATGAAGAAGCATTTTCTCTACTAAAACGATCAAAATTTATTGACGGTAACTTCCAGGTGCCGCCACCATGGAGGAGTGATAGACGTAAACTTACCGCAAATTATTGGATAGCGGAAGAGCGCTTGGGCTAATTGAGGCGTCGATTCGAACGTGACAGTGCGTTATTCGAACGCTACAACAGGATAATGGCACATCATTTGACTACTGGTTATATCGAAACCGTTCCGAGTAATGCAGATGAGAATCATGCTTGGTATTTGCCTCACCACCCTGTTTTCAATCCTAAAAAACCAGAGAAGCTTAGAATTGTGTTCGATTGTGCTGCTAAACACAACGGTGTATCGTTGAATGATGCCCTACTTCAAGGACCAAATCTGACAACGAATTTGATCGACGTGTTGATACGCTTCCGCTTACACGCCTATGCCGTCGCCGCTGATATCGAAGAAATGTTCTTACAGGTAAAGGTGCCAGAGAATGATAGAAATGCTCTTCGAATTCTCTGGTGGGACAAAAATGACATTTCGGGTCCCATTAAAAGGTTTCGGATGACGGTTCATCCTTTTGGTGCAACGTCGTCTCCATTCTGCGCAACGTTCGCACTGCGCAAAACGGTTGAGCAATTCGGGCATCTATTTGAAAAGAAAATCGGAGACTACGTTTCAAGAAATTTTTATGTGGATGACTGTTTGATATCAGTGCCTACTGAACTCGAAGCAAAATCCTTGGTGAAGCAGTTGTCTGCATTGTTACGAATGGGATGGTTTCGTTTGACAAAATGGATTTCCAACGATCGTAATTTACTTGAAGATGTACCGGAGGACGAACGCGCACCTAATGTTCGAGTTATTAGCCAAGATAAGCTTCCGACCGAAAGAATGCTGGGTGTTAAATGGGATGCAGACACTGACGAATTCGCGTTTGATCTGAATCTGTCAAAACGCCCAACGACGAAACGAAGTTTGTTGTCAGTTGTAAGTGGGTTGTATGACCCACTTGGCCTCATGAGTCCTTGGATTTTTCCTGGGAAGGTTTCACTACAAAATTGTTGCAGAAAACCTTTGGGTTGGGACGAGACGATGTGTGATGATCTTCAACTAATGTGTGATAAGTGGATCAGTAGCATGCATGCAATCAAGGAGTTACGTATTCCAAGACGCATTAGCGAAATGAATGAGAGTATGTCGTCCTTGAGTCTTCACGTTTTCAGCGATGCTTCGGAATCTGGCCATGGCGCTGTTGCATATGGACGTTTGTATAATGATTCGGTTATGTCACCGGTTCGTCTATTATTTTCAAAATCTCGAGTGAATCCATTGAAAGCGGTATCGATTCCTAGGTTGGAATTAGCCGCAGCTGTACTTGCGGTACGTGTATATCTGATTCTGAAATCCGCCTTTGGTGAACTTGTCAAAAACGTTTTCTTTTGGACTGATTCGATGACCGTTTTGTATTATATTACTGTAACGTCTGTGACGTGAGTAACGCGTATTCCACCCGTTTCTTAGTTCGACAAATTCAAAACCACAATTCGGATGTTATACGGTACTGTAATTAGCAACAATTACAACAACAATAATTATACAAACCTCAACTGTATAGGAACGTACAGCGAACAGCGGAGTCAAAATACTCCAGAATCAATTATATCAATGCAAACAAGTTCAATGACGACCAAAATTGCCGTCCAAAATGTCTATCAAAGACAAGACACCCAAAAGTGGTGTCAAAATACAAGCCAAATACAAGTGCCCAAAATGGCAATCAAATTCAACAACAATGACCGACAATGGCTTCAACAATGAATTAAAACAAAAGCTTCACCAAATATGTCAACAGAAGATTTCCAATAAAATAATTACAAAAGAAATGTTTTATATCAAAATACTGTAGGAAAATAAAACACAAGCAAAATCTATTTCACAAAATTCAAGTTTTGTAACCAAGTTCAAAATAAAAGGAATGTTGGAGGGAAAAGAAGAATTTCAAACTACTTTGAACCTTACACCTCCGACCAAATTCTTTCTAGGGCTTAACTGTACAACGATTGTTCAACGAATACCCTAACGAATTCCGTGCAGCAAATGACTTTATTTAGTGGCGAGTCACACACGCCACGTCGCATTGCCATCATTGGACACATGTGGTTTTTTATAGGGAAATAGTTTGCCAGACTAAGACCCACCACGTCCTCCGGTTCTGCCACCGTCCCCTACAGGTAGCTTATGCATGCAACCCCGCCCAAACGTGCCTTATGTATTTCATCCTCAAACAGCGACATCTCGCGCCAATTAAACAAATCTAATGTGCAAATTATTATTAGTGTATCATGAGATCGAAACACAAATAACACATCAGGTACACAACGGAACACTTTACTCCAATCATATGGATTGTCATGGCTACCATCTGTCGCCCCCCTTTCGGCTGACTCAGTGTCATGTGAACCAGGCTTACTAATCATTGGAGCTGAATAGGTGTCAGGTGTGCCAGGCTTGCTCTCACTCGTATCTGAATTAGTGTCGGGAAATTCAGTCACAAAATCCGACTGAGCTAATTCAGTGTCAGGTAACTCAGCTTCGTGAGCACAACCGACAACACAAACGTCAAGATCCTTCAACTTTACATCAATAAAAACCCTTTCTTGACAATCAGTCACAAAATCCGACTGATCTAATTCAGTGTCAGTTAACTCAGCTTTCCGAGAACAACCGACAGCACAAACGTCAAGACCCATCAAATTTACATCAATAGAAACCGTTTCTTGGCACTCAACGATGCTAACATGCCTTGCTATGGAATCCTTTTGGCAACATTTACACAACTGGCCAAATCGACTCCAATCAATAAGAGCTCGACGTGTCACAAAGTCTGTGAGTTGCTGAAAAGTAATTTCTAATCCCTCGCAGTATACAGCATTCTTCAGATCAGTCCACTGTTGCTGGAACACAGCCGGTAATATATGCACAATATACTCTAAAGTGTCACTTGCATTCAAAACCGCCTGGCACTCCAATAGAGTGAGGGCAACCTGACATTTATGCATTGACGTAGCAAGAACAGCGCAGCCTTCTGACTGGCCAATCAATCGTCGGACCTCTCCAAATAACTCATCTAATACTGAGTGGGCCACAGTACAAGCTAGGTCTGAAGCTCGTTCATGACAGGTACCATGAGTTAATTTCAAGATTGTAGCATTAGCAATCGCTAAATCTTGCTCCAATTCAAGTGCCCGTTTAGAAGGTGCACAGCTACATTCGAGATCATGTCTACCAACAGATGGAGATGCAAAATCGTCAGCACCGTTGTGACTATCTTTAAGGGACATAACCGAACTACGCACTAAACTTGCTAAATGTTCAGGCATTTTATACAAAGGGATTCAAAGCGAAAAAAGGAAACAAATAAAAAGGGACGTCACCGATATTGTAAACTGAATCGATTCGCGAATCTTCAACTGCACTTCTCGCCAAGTTCGAGAAGAATCAAATTTCAAGTTCAGTACTGTATTTTCTCCAATTGAGACAAATACGATACAAATCGAATTCCTAGTTGAGTACTGCTTCAACGAACCAAATTGAGTACTTCCAAAAATTGTAATGCTTCGACGCACCAAGTTGAGTACTGTAACGTCTATGACGTGAGTAACTTTTTTTCCACCCGTTTCTTAGTTCGACAAATTCAAAACCACAATTCGGATGTTATACGGTACTGTAATTAGCAACAATTACAACAGCAATAATTATACAAACCTCAACTGTAAAAGGATCGTAAAGCAAACAGTGGAGCCAAAATACTCCAGAATCAACTATATCAAATGCAAACAAGTTCAATGACGACCTGAGATATAAATAGAATGAAAGGAGTTACCAAAATTGCCGTCCAAATGTCTATCAAAGACAAGACACCCAAAAGTGGTGTCAAAATACAAGCCAAATACAAGTGCCCAAAATGGCAAAAAAATTCAACAACAAATGACCGACAATGCCCGAAACGAACAATTCAAACAAATAATTGACCAAAGGCGTGTAAAGAAAAGATGTACAATAGCAAGTTTTTAATAACAAAAGAAATGTTTTCCATCAAATACAGCATAAATATAAAATACCGGAAAATATAAACTACAAAATTTAGATTCTGGAAATTGTTTCAAAATATAAGGTAAAGACGAAGGAAAAGGGAGAATTTCATAAAGTTGCATCTTACACTATGGATACGGATTCGTTTTTGATGGCGCTCTTTCGTTTCATTGGACGTCGAGGTAAACCGCAGATTATTTATTCGGGTAATGGGTCCAACCTTGTTGGCGCTGAACGAGTGCTACGTATATGGCTAAATGGATTAAACAGTGACGGTTTATCGGATAAACTAGTTTCACATAGTATTGAGTGGTGCTTTAATCCTCCGTACTCTAGTCATAGAGGAGGTGTTTGGGAGCGGCTAATAAGATCAATTCGTCGTGCAATAAATGCTACATGCACAGAAAAAACACCATCGGACGAGACGCTGCAAACCGCTCTAATTAAAGCTGAGCGAATTCTGAACAACAGATCGCTTGTTCCTTTGTCTTCAGAGGATATTGACTCTTGTTCTTTGTGTCCTAACGATTTGTTGCTGAATCGCTCAAATGATGGAATGCATTCTGAAGAAAGATTTGTTGACACTTATAAGAGGAATTGGAAGCAATCGCTGCACCTGGCTAACGTATTCTGGAAACGCTGGAAATCTGAGTACCTACCACTACTACAGACAAGACAGAAGTGGATCAATCGCAAACGCAATTTTCGTGTTGGGGATGTGGTATTATTGAGCAGTGTTGAAACTTCGAAGCGTGCTTGGCCACTTGGTATTGTTGTAGATGTTCATGTGAGCAAAGATGATCTGGTCAGGACTGTTGTTGTTCGCTCAAAAAATGGTTTGGTAACACGTGATATACGGAAAATTTGCCTGCTGGAAGGAGCACAAGAAGAGGAATGCTCGGAGTCTGGCGTATCGCGCAGATAGGCCTAGCTCAAACTTCTTGAAGGGAGAACGGCAGAACCTGAAGACGTGGTGGATCTTAGTCCGGCAAACTATTTCCCTATAAAAAGCCACATGTGTCCAATGATGGCGATGCGACGTGGCGTGTGTGACTCGCCACTGAATAGAGTTATTGCCATTCCGCTTTATTCAGGGTCGGGTAGTTAGGAAGGTGGAACCAATCAGTTTCTTCATTCAGAAGTTAGCTCTAGAAGTAATTTGGCGGGCGGTGTAAATGACAAGATATTTGGGTAAAATTCCTTATTATATTTTATTTAAACAAATTGATTTTTTCTTAATTCTTCACGGTTTTACCTATTTATGTATACATTTTTGATACTGTTCGATCCACTTGTACACATATTTTTTGTTTTGTTCAACTTATTGATTTTGCTTGGCTGCCATTAAATTCCACATATTTTTGCACGTGGTATTTGGGCTCATTTTATTGTGTTAATTTGGACACCAATTTGTGTGTCATTTGTTGTTTGATACAGAAATTTGGACGACAACATTGGTAAATTAACTATTTCTAGTTTTTATGCGTCAGGTCGTCATTTTCATTAAATCTATTATTGCTGGAGTTTTGACTCCATTGTACCGGTGCGTTCCGATATAATTGAGGTTTGTATACCATTATTATTGTAACTGTCATTAATTACAGTACCGTAGTAAACCCAAATCGTGGTTCTGAATTTGTCGAACTAGGGACGGGGGATCTACGCGTCAACTAACGACATTGGTCGTTACAATAACAGAATTTGTTGTTTTATTTAATCGTGGTAAAGACCATATAAATTCAAAATGGACAAAAATGGACAATTATGTGGACAGACGATATATATATATATATATATTCACGGGGAAAAATCTGGGAAGAGCTCATGACACAAGTCATCTAAACCCTTTTTGAATGCGCATATTGATGTGCAACCGATTAGTTCCTCAGGCAGCTTGTTCCAGAAGCTTACCACTCTTTCACTGAAAAAGTGTTGCCTAAGATTCAGACGGCTGTGGTTTTTTGCGAGCTTAAATATATGTCCTCCAGTTGAAGGGTTGATCGCTCGAGAGAACACGATTTGACAACCCTCGAGGCCTAAGCATTTCCGGATTTTGAAATTTTCTATTAGGTCACCCCGTAGACGCCGACGCCAAAGGGAGAAGAGACCCAAAAAATTAGACTTTCTTCGTTGGGTTCCCCAAACATAACTTTAACCATTTTGGTAGCCAAACGTTGGACTTTACTCAGTTGTGATATGTCTTTTTTAAAGAATGGGCTCCGGGCTTGCATGCAGTATTCTAAATGCGGCCTGACAATCGCGGTATATAAAGGGATAATCACACACGGCGTACTGAATGTCAGAACAGATTCAAGCCTAAAGAGTTCTTCGCTAGCTCGTTGTGCAGCTGAGGCACATTGCGCGGCCCATTTGAAGTCCGTTGTTACGACTATACCCAAATCAATAATCCTATAAATAGATTTAAAGTCGATCCTACCGTTATTCGCAGTCACTGTAACTTTGTCCACTGCTGCAGACAACAAATGACATTTACTATAGTTCAGAGGAAGATACCAATCCCGCGACCATTCAATGACCTTTTAAATATCAATCAACAAATCAGTATGATCACTGGATCCGACGGACATAATAACTGTGATGCCAGATAATCGATGAATATCAAAAAGAGTATTGAGCCTATTAATGAACCTTGGGCCACCCCACTGGTAAATGTTGCGAATTCAGAGGTAGCATCGCCTACACCGACCTGGAAGGATCTATCACGAACAAAACTGATTATCCAGTCGTTAAGCTTACCAGAGATGACTTTGGCCGCGAGCTTCATCCCTAGGAACCTGGGAGTTACCGAGTTGAAGACCTTACTAAAGTCTCAATAAAAGACCTTTACCTGTCCGCCTTCATCCAGTGTCTTGGAAACTCCATCTATAAAGCATAAAAGATTCGAGAGACACGACTTTCTTTCAAGAAAGCCATGTTGAACCGTGCTTATTGATAAATTGTGCACGAGGTGGCTGCACAACCGATCCCGAATAAGTCTCTCCAAGGTTTAACTTAAAACACTAGTCGAGCTTACTGGTCGGAAATTCTTAACTATGTTTGCGCAACCTCTCTTTGGAATGGGTACGACAATGGCTTTCTTCCAGTCATCTGGTAGGATGCCTTTGCAGAGCTATTGGTTTTATAACTCTCATAGAGGCCCTGCTTGGGTGCACATTGTCAGGTCCGGCGGATTTATTTCCGTCTAGATTCTTTAGGATACGAGTGACATCATCCGTGCAAAAAACTACTTCGCATAGAGAGACACCCATTTGGGAACGAAATTATATCTCGCTTAATATTTTTCTGTCTTTTTGTGTCAATGAAACACCTCCGAATCAACTATAATTGTTTAGACAGTTGCTAGTTTCATTGGTTTTCTACGTGCAAGGAACTCTTGGTTTTTCATGAAATCTGTGAAGTGGCTGTACACGCTGTTATTGTTTTCCTTGGAAACTGTGATTTTGCTGCAGACAAAATTCAATGGATTTTGAGGTTTAACTCGCTTCACTAGGTGTTTCAATTCTCAGTCGATTTTTAATAGTGCAACATTTACTCACCCCCATAAAAAGATTTCAAGCTGTGGTTATGGATAACACGTTTGCCAAATTATCCTTGCTTAATTGTTTATATAGAACGTTTCCCATTTATTCTTCTTCTTGGAATTATTATTAGTCCCCCTTTTAAGCATATGGACGCAAACATTTAAGTAATGGTTTGATTAATAGTCAGTAGAGTTCAAATCATTGACACAATGTTCAAAACAGATGATAAGCCAACCTTGCGTCCAGAATTTCTGTGGGTGGTAGGTTTCAAAGGAGGGCCTACCACTGCCAAAGTTGGTTCATTGTTCTCTGGTATCCTCGTCGTATGCCATGATACGTCAGGTGTTTTCGAGGCCTTCCTTCGGTCGCAGTATTTGTTGCAGCGACTGTGAAAAAGAAAAAGGGTTTCTGAACAAGTGCGCATGTATGCCACTGTTGCATAATACTGGTACGACCAACCTGTTCAATCACATGTGTCCAAACACAAGGTTAATGGGGTTAAACCCATAACCATGAACTAAAATATTTATTTGCATGTATTTCCGTCCGACACACCCAACGACCGTTTTCTTGCTGTTTGCACTCATCATGTAGGGGCAGTAAGATCAGGATCCGCATGCGCTTGAAACAGTGTAGGAATGGTAAACAAGGAGCGCTTGTATGCCACTGTTGGATAAGGCTGGTACGACCAACCTGTTTAAAGCATGTGGCCAAACACATGTTTAATGGTGTTAAACCCATAACCATGAACCCAAACATTCATTTAGAATACTGAGTGTAAGCCTGGAGCCTGTTGTTCCGAAAGGCGTCAAAATTTTTGCTACACAAACGGTTGAAGGTATGTTTGGTAAACTTTGGTGTCCGCGTTCAAGTGGTGACCTAATAGAATCATTTAAAATCCTCATAGACCTAGTCGACGAGGGTTGTCAAAACCTGTTCACTCGAGCGATCAACCCTTGAGCTCGCGAGCATACAATAATCCTAGCGAAAAATCACAATCGCCTTAATCTTATACCACACTTCTTTAGTGAAATAATGGTAGGCTTTTGAAATAAGCTGCCAGAGGACCTAATAGCTTGCATATCGGTAGGTGGGTTCAAAAGGTATTTTGATGCCTCGTGGCATCAGTATCTTTCTGAGTTCTTCAAAGAATATGCTGGTCGCCTGTCGATAGATTAACAGTTATGCGGTTTTTGCTGCGATCAAAATATAAAGACTGTACACAAATCCAATTATATAATTTCTCGTTTTTCAATGTAAGCACAAATTTTTCATAGCTAACCTTTCACCGGCTTGGTGAAGAGAAACCGTTTCCGTTTTTACCCAGTCTCAGCCACAAGTACATGTGCATTCGAAGACGGTCTGGGTAACACTTGACTTATCATCACATACGATTTGGATAACAAAGAACAAATATCCAGGTTTGGCAGTGGTAAGCGCCACTTTGAAGCTCTCCGCAAGCAGAATTTCTGGACGACTGATTGGATTATTTGTGCTTTACATCCTGTGCCATTTGAACTGACCTGAAGACTATACGCGGGAAATTCATGGTATATTATCCTGACCGTGATACAGAATCAGCCATACAAATAAACACATATTGTATAGGGAGGAGGATACAGAAATTAGTATGGAAAATGTTCAAAATGAATGGCGCTACACAGTTATTCACGCATATGTTAAAATGCAAAATGATATTACCTAATGTATTGTAGTGCTCACATCCCCATCCCTTACACACCAATGCCGGTTTCAGGCTGTTTGACGTCACCTGGTGGAGATTGTAAGATCAGGTTCAGTGAACCTAGAAACCGTGGTAAAGTGGCAAACGAAGTTATACTTGTATGTCTGTGTTGTATGAGTTGATGTTCTGATACGGATTCGCATAGGGATTCGTGTTTGAACACAGTGGTTGGTTTTACGTAACCTATGTAACAGTGGCATTTAAGTATAACTTTGTTTACCACTTTACCACAGTTTCAAGGCTCACTGAACCTTGTTTTACAATCTTCATTTGATGACGACAAACAGCCAGAAACCGGTAGTGGTGTGTGAGGGATCTGTGCGAATGGATATGTGGGTTCATGTTTATGGGTTTAACACAATTAAACTTGTGTTTGGACACATGCGATTGAACAGGTTGGTCGTACCAGCCTTGTCCAACAGTGGCATGCAAGCGCTACTTGTTTACCATTCTTCAACTGTTTCAAGCGCATGCGGATCCTGATCTTACTGTCCATACATGATGAGTGCAAACAGCAAGAAACCGGTCGTTGGGTGTGTCGGAGGGAAATGTATGCAAATGAATATTTCAGTTCATGGTTATGGGTTTAACCCCATTAAACACGTGTTTAAGAACATGTGATTGAACAGGTTGGTCGTACCAGCTTTGTGCAATGGTGTCGTACAAGCGCTAGTTCTAGTTGAAGTTCAAGTTCAAGTTGCACAGGGTTGAAGGTGTTTAACATCCAATCACGCGCCCAGATTTCCTTCAACGCTATGCGTTCGAGCACCCTACCTGATGAGTGCAAATAGCACGAAACCGGTCATTGGGTTTGTGTGATGGGAATACAACCAAATGTATATTTTGAAAATGGTTTTTCTTCACCAAGCTGGTGAGAGGTTTCCTATGTAAATTTTGCCTACCTTTAAAACATGACATTTAAAATAAGGCATTATTTAATTGGATTTTTTTGTTTCATCAAATCGTAGTATAGACCGTATAAATTTAAAATAAACAAACAAATTAATGCCACTTCTGTCGACAGTCGACCTGCATATTCTCGGAAAGATGTCAGTGTTAAGCTCATGCTACAAAGTATCCATTTCCCTTTTGTATGAGTTCATACACATATCTTTTGGTATTGCTTTTCTCACCATAAAATGTTCATATGGAATCTGGAACCAGTTTTCTTCGTGGTAGATCCTTTCACATAATTTGTAGACAGTGTATATAATTTGACCTTGAACATTCCGCACTTCAAAGGCGCGTTTAAACCTAAAAGCACAGTCATCGCCATGTGAAGCTTTTGTTGTGTACATTCTCATTGACCTCTTCCCTGCCTTTTGGAAACAGCGGCAAATGTATAACACCTTAAACGTTTCTTTTTAGTCTTCACAATTATGCACTGACTGAATATGACCACGAAAGCAAGACTGTAATTCTCGCCGCTCGGTACAGCTTAGTTTTGACGGAATTGGCATTTCCTATCTCAATTCTTAACGCGATTAGCGTCGAAATTCCGGACATTCGGATATCACTAGAAATGTTGCAGTACTTCAAATGCTCGATTCTCGTTCAACGTTTTGTCCTAATGATATACACCGGTGGTTTTTGAAGGCTTTGGTAGGTATATAACACAAACAACTAGCTTTTATCTTCCGGCTATCTTTGAAGTTCAATCGCGTACCACATGGCCGTCTAAGTACGAAGCCGAAGGCACTGAATACCGATGGCACTGCTTAATTAAATTGCGTGATTTCTGTTTGGGCGGATGAGTCGAGTTTTTGTGAACGCTGAGCTTAGAGTTGCGACCTCCGGTGTCCCACAAAAGTCGGTTCGCTGTTCCTTTCTATTCAAGGCGTTTTTAATGATTTACCAACCGCGATCTAATTGAAGTGTTTGTTATTTGCAGAGGATCTTAAATGATGGGCTTCGGTATATAGGCTGGGCAATGCCATTGTCTGCAGGAAGGCAATAACACAATTTTGGCCTGGTCTAGTGGGTGATTACTCCCGATATACAATTAAAAACGTGCTTGGGTCGACCGCATCGATCATATTACACCGAAATCAATACCACGATACACGATTCTTGATTATGCTTTTTCACGATTATAGTCTTTTTGATACTGCACCATATCTTTCCTTCTTTCCACAGCGTTTTTCGTTCCAACTAATATGGATCACGTTTCCCTTTGACCACTTTGCTGAACTGCTGAAACTTATTCAGACCCAATGTGCTAACTATCCTGTGGTTATTCCTTGTAGCTGTTTTCCACAATAAACTATTGACCAGTAGCTGGTGAGCAAGAGTTATAGTGTCCGGCCTGTTGAAAACCTAGGCTGCCATTGCGAAAAGACGGAAATGCTAACCGTTTAAGTGAGCATTCCCTAGATCGTTTTCTGTTATAACAACTGATGCGTTCAAGGTGTTATACGATGAACACATGAGAATGAATGAATGAATGCACAAGCCTGATCCAGGCAAAGTGCCGTACAGTCAGAGACTGCACGTGGGCTAAGATGCTGTCAGGTTGCCCAGGTTTAGACATATATGAGAAAGAAAATAGAAATGGTAGTGAGACTTCAGCCTGTTTCAGCATGCATCTCAGCACCGATGGCCAATCAATTTAGCACGATGTTAGCCGCACAGCACAGAAATGCTGTACGATTGCACATCCGTGAACACATGAAACCCATCATTGAGTATAGACTTCCAGCTTTCTATCCACTAACTACGAGAGAGCGCAATGGGCTGGAACTAGTGCAAAGCCGTGATCAAATTTTTTATCGGAATAAAATCGTTGAGCTATGAGGAGCGTCGAGCGAAACTCGACTTGTTCTCGTTCGAATATCACCAAATCAGATATGATTTGCTGATGACGAGACGGTTTTTGCTAGGACGGTACGGCAACGAGCTGTAGCTGTGTTTTACGCTCAAAACAGATATCAAAACCAGAGGTCATGCTATAAAGCTTCAGAAGCGAAGAACTCAGCGGTTTGCTGCGAAATTCACCATATCCACCAGGATAGTGAACATATGGACTGCCCTTTCGGGAGCACTCTTTACTGCTACAACGGAAGAGCAGTTCATTTGACAGACACTTTCCGGTTGTTTTGGAAGGGCCATCCATCGTTAAATGAAAACCGTTCATCGGAATGGCGATCAAGACAATGTATTGACTATGTCAGTGAAGAGAATGTGATGTGGCTTTGGTGGGATAACCCTCTGCCATCTATGCAGAAGAAGACTTATAATATTGCATCATAAAACCTATGTATAAATGCGGTAAAATCAGTGATCCGACTAACTGCAGACCGCTTACCCTAATTTTATTAATTAGAAAAAGTGGAATGAATAATAAAAAATCATGTATTTTTTACGCAACTAAAAAGGTAACATTTGCCCATGACGGTTTCACGAAACTATACTTTTGCGCATGCAATCGCATCACTACTCGTGCACTCTTCTCGTTTGAATGTCAATCCCTACTGCTCAGCATAGTGTAAGAATTTATCCTATTTGTTCCATCGAGATTTTCTTTGCGAATTAACTCATCGATAGTGCACTGAAAGCAAGCTACACCATTAGCCATACCGAATAATATACTACAAAATTGATACAGATTTTTACAAGCCTCGAATTCGGTGAATTTCCTCTCGTCTTCGATAGGGATTTGTTGATACGCGCTTTCTAGATCAAGTGTACTCTATACTTCATAGCGGGATATCTTTTCGATGATGTCGTCTATACGAGACAGAGTAAGCATCAAGTTCGGCGAAACGATAAATGTTTTGGCTGTAATCAATCACCATGCGAGCACTTGGGATCGCCAAGGAGACATGGGTGGTTCAATTTTACCGCCAGTAACTAATCTGTTCACTTCGGATTTGATAAATAATTCATACGCGTGACTATACCTCCGTAATTTTACTCGTATTGGTCGGCACGAAGGAGATAAATGCGCGAACAACGTAAGTGCAGGCAGACTAGCTGTTGTGAGGCCACATAGAAGGTAGGATAATCGCCCTGTAAAGAGAGTAGAACGTTTTCATAATGTTTTAAAAAATCGTGTCCCAGAAGGATATCAGTGCATAAGTGTGGGAGTACGGAAAGTTTGACATCGTTATACATAGTTCCGTTATGTGATAAAGAAACAACACAGTTTCCTTTGGTATGGCTTCGTAATTGCGTAGAAGCTAAAACATTTTCGCTGTGTGATTGACGTGTGGGACATTGATGCCACTCCACAATTGATTCGCAAACAAAACTTTCTGAACTTCCAGTGTCAATCAACGCATTCAACTTCACACTGTTTACAATGACTTTGGTGATTTGCACGGTATGGTATTATATGGTATGAAAGCACAAGCCTGATCCAGGCAAAGTGCCGTACATTCAGAAACTGCACGTGGGCTAGGATACAGTCAGGTTGCCCAGGCCTAGACAGATATGAGGGGGGAATGGTAGTGAGACTACAGCGTGTTTCAGCATGCAGGACACTTGTGACGAGGATGTTTGTCATATCCACAAAAGTAACAAAGGCCCGCGAGCTTTCGGTCGTCATTGGCCAACGTTTTATCTGGAGCTGAATCTATCGGTATGTCTGGATGGCTAAATTTTTTTATCATCCTGTATAGTGCTGCCTGCTTAGAGTTGCTCGCTTTCGGTAGCACCATCGCGTTACAAATATAGATGTCTGCCAGCGGGTGTTAGGACCAAGTGGCAACTGATTGAGAGAAATTCTGATGCTTGCTCGTTTGCGGTGGTTGGGACGTGTTTTAAGAATGCCTCCTCACCGTTTACCATTCCGAGATTTATTCGCAGAGCCTGGCAAAAGCTGGGAGAAACGACCTGGTGGCAAGTCCATGACGTGGCGCGTTGTGATGAAGAAACTCACCGTAGCGATAGGCTACTGGAATTCGTTATTCACTTAAGGCTGATATTTTGTAAGCTCAAAGCTTGTCAGTGTTCAAGGATGGCATAGACAATTTTCTGTGGTTTCAAAAAGAAGCCTGTTTCAAATGCGCGTTCACCTCGCGGGATATCCAAGACCATAATCCATAATAGAACACGAAGGAGCTCGTAGCGAACTTTTGCACCTCTTCTGCTCTAAATATTGTATTGTATTACAAGACTCGTTACACATTATATATACTTACTGCATGGATTTGCAATCGTGCAACACTTCTGTGCTGTGCGGCTAACACCGTGCTAAATTGCTTGGCTACCGGTAGTGAGATGCATGCTGAAACACGCTGGAGTCTCACTACCATTTCCCGTTCTTTTTTCTTTCTCATATCTGTCTAGGCCTGGGCAACCTTACAGTATCTTAGCCCACGTGTAGTCTGTGACTGCACGGCACTTTGCCTGGATCAGGCTTGTGCTTTCATTCAGGCTCATTTGGGCCTATTCGTTTGCCTGGGTGTGGTCCAAAAGCTGCACCTAATAGTTGGCTAGAAACCTTACGAGATGGCTGAAAACCGAAGTCAGTGGCGCCAGTGTATTTTATTATGTCTCCTAATCTTTTATCCGGTGTACTATTATTTTATTACATTTGCCGAACAAAAACAAAATCGCATGCAGTGAAACTACAAAAACAAGCTGTTTTGGGGCATTTTCCTTTGCATATTTCGCTTGTCTGCTTTCCATTTTTCATGCGCTTGCTTATTTGCTTTTACTGCTTCATATTGCTTGGCACTTTGTTTGGCTCAAGACTTGTGCATCACGATGATGATGATGCAAGAAATGTCTTGGATGAATGAGAAATACGAATGAGATTGCCTGTGAGCCATGTCTAAAGACATAGCTTGGTCAAAAGCATTTTGAATGTCAAGCAACTTATTTTCGAGTAAGCGTTGTCTGATACGGTTCGAAGACATTCGCGTAATAAAAACATCACGTTTGGCTTCGCTTTGATGCTCGAATGCCCTTACATATTTGAAATTGCAATTACGTGAGAGCGAGCGGAGTCACTGCATAAACTGGTAAAGGTTTTCTCTTCAATTTTGCTTACAAGTAGCCAACAGATGTCGTGCAAAAACTTCGTTTTTTGACTTACGTAGTTTGGCTGCAAAGTAGAAATGACTGATTCGTAGGAAATGCAGTGTAAAACGAGTTTCTACACCGATGGAGAAAGGAAATGGATGAGTGTCTTTAGTTTGTCTGGCTTATGTGAGTCTATGATATCAAAGATGTTTGTGAATGTATAGAAGCAATGCTCCCAAGAGTCCGCAGCATCAGAGGCATTTGGGGCAGTTTCAAATCGTTCAGGGCGAAGCAACCCATCTTTTTCTACAAGTTTAAATTGTTATGAATATTGCTGAAAGATCGGATTGTCAGAATATCAGAAGACGAAGGCCTGAGAATTAGGCTTTAATCTTCTAGAAATTGTGGTACGCAATCTGAAATAGAAAATGATAATGGTAAAAAGTGAAACAGGAATACAGTTAGTAATGAAAAACAAGAACAGCAAAAACATAATCACAATGCAAATAAGGAAAGTGCTGGTTTGGCACCATCAAAAAGATATGTATTCATCACGTTGTATCAATGATATCATGCTCGAGAACGATATCAGAACATAACTGATATAATTTAAAGCAGAACGTGCTTATAATTCAAATCCTGCTTATTTAAATTGGTATAAGAGTGCCCTTCTATTTGAATCAACTAGTTTGTGAATACATAATTTTTTTGGAGACAGGATTGATAAACATTCTGTTTTTAATTGTGGACGATTTCAGCTGATAACAAGCTGTTCGAACTACCAATATAGATCAGACAACTAATTGAAATGATATGGAATGACAGCACGTGCCTGAGATGAAGTGGCTTCAGCGAACCACGAGTTTGATGTAATCATGGGACACACGAAGAGACTCTTTTGGAAACGCCGCTTAAAATGTCCGATTTTACTACAGTTCTTAGACGTATCATTATGCACAGTGCACCTTATCTGATAGTGTTTGTTGTAACCATGAAAATAATATTTTAGCATGGCAGCCGCTGCTCCCGAAGTTAGATGAGGTGTGCGAGTAGATATAATTTGACCGCATAGTTTATATTTTCTCAGTGAGTGCTTGAGGGAATGTAAAACAACGACTGCTTCTCTGCAGATTCAAGAGTTCTGGCATGCGTGAAAGCTTTCATAGGTTTAAAGAATCATGTTCTAGCGATTACTGGCGAATAATGTTTAAAATTATTCTGGTAACAAGTAATCTCTTCAGAATTTTGACAAATAATATCAGTAGAAATACGAGGAATTTGCCTGCGCTAACGGGATCTTTTGTAAATGTGGTCTTCCGCACCTTGCTCGGTCACAATAATGTCAGTTTAACTTTCTTATTAAACGTGATTATTTCTTTGCTTTGCAGCCTTAAAACTCAACCAATGGATGTGCTGAATCCTCACCTTTATTCCGCAAGTAGTTCACTCTCTGAAAGCGCAAGCAATATATCCATGGATCCTGTGAGTACTGGCGTAAGTTTTTTCTCTGAATATTTTCTAGACCACTTTATTTGCCTGTGAATTCGATAATGGTGTTGTTATTGGCGCCGATTCACGGACATCCTCGGGGTATGTTTCTGAAACATCTATGTTCTGTTTAGCACTTATGTCGTCAACCGGGTTACGGACAAATTGACTCCTTTAGCTCATAACATTTTTTGCTGTCGATCCGGTTCCGCTGCAGATACGCAAAAGGTTGCAGATATTGTGCGCTACCAACTAGACTTCCACCGTGTTCAAATGAACCGAGACCCCACGGTTTTGGAAGCCGCTGAAGCCTGTCGTGCGATTTGTTATAAATACCGTGATAATATTAATGTTGGTTTGTTTGTTGCTGGATGGGATAAATATCTAGGTGGCCAGGTGAGTGTGGGTTTAAAATTATACCGAATTTTCCAGATATATTCTATTCCGCTTGGTGGGTTAATGCTTCGACAACCTGCCGTCATCGGCGGATCGGGGAGCACTTATATTTATGGCTACTTCGATAGAGAATTCAGGAAGGATATGGACAAAGAGAAATGTGTGGAGTTTGTCTCTACCGGTAAGTTTTCAGTTAACATTTGTACCATCTAAGTCCCGCTGGAGCATATCATATTCTATTACACTGTTTATTTCTGTGCCTTTGATTTTGTACACACTGTATTCATTTTACCACATTTAAGTTACGTTAACATCTGCTATACAACTTTAGAAAAATTTGCTGTTGACCGCTGAATTTGGAGGAACCGTGTGAAGCGTCCTCTTGAAACTGGCTGACAGCTTGCAAATGTCAGCGTTTGTCCGAGTATTTCTTATCGCGGTGAAAGCTGATGATGAGATTCTTCCCGTATCGGACTATATAGTTATGCGAGAATTTTTGAGACATTATGTCCTCATGCGTTTGCGATGTGCATCCATAATCGACATAAACAGAATGAGGTAAACAGCATCATCGTCCTTACGTTTGTAATGTCAGCTCCAGATATCTGGTACGTCGTATTTCTGTGTGATGTGACAGGTATGATGTCATCATAAATGACGGAGTTTGGATTCTTGCATTTACTGTGGCTCTGCACTGAAACACCATCCATAATTGAACGAGCAGCAATGTTGAGATTCCAATGGAACTTAGACTCAAAATTGCATTCGAATTTTAATGACGATTCCATGAAATTTTGAATCGCGAAAACCTTTGAATGCTTTGAGATTCCAATGTTTTGATTTTTCAGGGTTCAATCCTTTACCTTAAAATCATCTAACACGTGGATTTGTTTAACATATATTGCCTCTAGCCATATTATCTTGCATAATTTTACTTCCCGCATACATTTGACCATTGAATGCTTTCCTGAAATGCTGTCAAAGGAGAGGTTTCAATGGACCTGTGAGCTAGGAAATGAAATCATAAATTCTTCCACACCGACTGTACTTAAAGTAAATAGTAGATAGTGCTCGCATTGTTTTTTAATCCTTCGTCATCAGGATAGATAGATAGCAAAACGTCTTCCGAAGGTCTTCGACGATCGCTGTCTCCGCACCATCACTGGAGTTACTTGGCACCATCCGAAACGTAACGCAATTATCCGTCTGGGCCTTGGCAACCTGACAGTATCTTAGCCCATGTGCTGTCTTTGACTGTGCGGCACTTTGCCTGGATCGGGCTTGTGCTTTTATGCCATACCATCCGTAATAGAATCTTTGGTAGTGACTTAGATATCGAAAAGCAAGTTAACATGCATATACTTCGCTAGTTAGCCAAGGTATTGTTAATAAAAAATTTCCGTTTTCCTAACGCGGTTTTGTCTGCCACTCCCTTACTGAGAATAGCGTCGTTGTAAGGATGGCCAGACTCTGACTTGGCTCATGCTGGCGAAGGCTTTGACTGTTAAAATAGCTGCATTTGGTGCGATTCGTCTCTCAGGTTAAGGTTTAAGAGACCAGAATTCGCAGTGGTTTCTTTCCTTCATTGATATGGTTCAAAATCGTTTTCGGTGGCGGTCTTGCTGTAGGCATCTTGCAGTGTTTAGCAACACTTGTTTGAGGTGTAGGCACCTCATCCAAGTGTGTCTGTGCCTAATATTCTATAGGTTCAGTAGCTTTTTAGGTCTCATCCTCCCACATCTTTTTAGAATTTTTACCATGTCATGGTTGCATGACAGTTAAGCACTAGGTTCTTGTTACCAGTGTAACGCTGACCATGATGATCACGATGATGATGTAAATTGTAGTTGAAGTTCTTGGGTTTTAATCTTACTTTATTTACCATCACATTCGCGTACACTTGGTTTGGTTGTCCTACTTGTAATTGTGTGGTTTTCGATGAGTTTTCTAAGCTCTTGTAAAGTCTCTCATGGATGTGCAATCGTGCAGCACTTCTGTGCTGTGCGGCTATCACCGTGCTACATTGATTGTCAACCGGTAGTGAGCTGCACGCTGAAACACGCTGGATTCTCACTACCATTTCTATTGACCTGACAGTATCTTAGCCCACGTCTCTGACTGCGCGGCACTTTGCCTGGATCAGGCTTGTGCTTTCATTCATTCATTCATACTATCCCACTTGATTTGAAAAGGGACGGCCTTTTCATCGGTTGTTTCTCAAATATCAACCAGGCAAATTATGGATTTCCTGGAGAGTTCTCATTTATTTGTTCAAGACAGACAGACAGGTCGCAATAATATTGCCATCAGTGACAGTATTTCATAGATATCGTGAATTCTGGATTCGATGCGTTCATAACGATAAACTCCAGTCATACGTAATGCCAACTCTCAGTTCGACACATGCGCACATCGAGCTAACTGTCATTGCGTACCGAATATCCACTCTTTAATAATGTTTTATTGTACCAGAGCCCGGATGTGCAATCGTTCAGCACTTCTGTGCTGAACAAATAATACCGTGCAGTACTTTGTGCTGTGCGGCTAACATCGTGCTAAATTGATTGGCCATCGGTGGTGAGCTGCATGCTGAAACAGGCTGGAGTCTCACTACCATTTCTATTTTCTTTCTCATATCTGTCTAGGCCTGGGAAACCTGACAGCATCTTAGCCCACGTGCAGTCTCTGACTGTACGGCACTTTGCCTGGATCAGGCTTGTGCGTTCATTCATTTCATTCACCGTGCTAAATTGATTTGCCACCGATAGTGAGCTGAATGCGGAAATACGCTGGAGTCTCACTACCATTTCTGTTTTCATTCTCATATTTGTTTTAGTCTTGGCAACATGACCGTATCTTAGCCCACGTGCGGTCTTGGACACTACGCATAGCAAGAGCAAAGGCAGACCTCAGGCAAATTATGCTGCGGCTCGACATTATTTTTACTTTGTTTATGGCTCAAACAAAATTGCCAACAAAAATAGACCAGTGAGAATCAAGAATCAAAATTTCGATGAATCACATGAATTTTGGGGGCTAAAAGCGATATTTCCCCAACAAATAGTCATTCTAATTTCACCCGTTTCTTTCATCGCACTACAGTAAGCCGTATACCCTGCTCGATAAATTGCTGTGCGCAAGTGTATTATTCACTCTCTTGTTTAATTCCGTATCTTGTACCGTTTTTACGTGTATTGCGTTTGCCAACGCGTGGTGTAATGTATTTTTTGAGTTCACTCTTTTTTAATAGCTAGAATACCATGTCTCATTAGCCTACTGTTGGACTCTATTGTGCTCTCATTCTCATCGTACTGGTAAAATAATGCGGTGTAGGAAAGTTGGTTAATATTTGTTGACGTGTTAATCATACAAACTTCATTTGTTCATGGAGAGTTTAACTGTCTCTGTGCCAACCGAGACGGTATGGTTGACCAATACGGCTTCTGTACAGAAACATAAGAGAATTTATCTAAATTATTGCCATACTCTAATCGTTGGATAATATGCCACCATCACATTCGATCTCATTTTAATGGTGTCTTTTTCATTTTTAGGAGTTGCGCTTGCCATAAATCGTGATGGTTCCAGCGGTGGTTGCATTCGACTGGCCATCATTTCACCAGACGGTGTTGAACGCCGCCTGATCAAAGGTAGCGAGGTGCCGGTTTTCAAGTTGGGCTGATTCTTCATCTGGAATCAGACATTTCACTGTATTCTATATGCGTTTTTGTTCGGCACCAATAAACTGATGCGTGATATCAATTTTTCATGTACGGTTTTGTCTGATTACTTGGGTCTCATAAACACCACTTATGTCTCCTTACAGTTTGTCTGCACGCTTTGGCATCCCAGACGTCATTAATGCATCGCGCCTTTATATTACCTGGCGAATTTTTGATTGATTTTTTTCACAACAAACTTCCTTCGTACAACTAGTGATCCGGCATTGCATATCTTAAAAACTTGTAAGGTATTTGGCACATCGTCTTGACGTAAATTGATGCTCTGAGTTCCGTTTCTTGAAGTTATTGAAAGCGTTAGAAATGTCATACGTAGAAAAATTGTGTACATTTATCTTGGTGGGAAATGCTTGCCAAGGCTTTAAACTGGCAGCGTTCTGCTCGGACAACTTTCATCGTATGTCGTGATTTTAACTAGAAACGGTTAGATGAGACATTTTTTGTTCAAGTACCTGGGCTCGGGCAGAAGTAAAATAATCGGTTGTATGTGCGGGCGCATTTTTTCTTTCATCGGTAGATGCTGAGCTTGGATGTAATTGTTTAGATACGATTATTTCTTACGGTTGTCCGGTTGTACACTCTAATTTGGAAGTAACTTCTTTTAAAGCGACGTGTGGCATTCAGTCAGTCAGCGTTGTTTCACCGGTGGCTGTTTTGTATCCTTTCATTGGCTACTGACAAAAAACGAGATATGCTGACATTGTTCCCATTGATACTTGCAGACCACGCAGTCTCTTGATAAAAAAATTTGATGTTGCGCTGGCCGATTGTTGGAACAAAGTTTTTACGTACCGAAAAAATCGAAGCTGCTTTCGGCAGTGAGTATTGCTGAATGCATAGTTGGCAAACGACATTTTATAGATTAGCACTGACCATGCCTTGTTTTTTTCGCTGTAATAAATCGGATTGACTTGCTGTGTGTATATTATTTATCAGCGACAAAGTGAAGAAAATCGTTGCAAAACACGTCCACGTTCGACGTATCTTTTAATTTCACTTTCTTTAGTGGGACAGTTGAATCGGCCCGTTTTATTCATGCCAGAATGGAAGGATTCGGTGGAGGATAAACAATGAGTTCGGGCTTTTGAAGCTTTCGTTGAATAAATAAGCAATGAGTAATTATGTTCGTAGCTGATCATTTATCGCGGACGCTGCAGATTGTATAACCGTGTTTGTGCCACAACGTTTGTTGAGTTTTAGCTTCGTACTTAGCCTGGTACGTAAATAAATCCAAAATTGTGATAGATGCCTTCATGTAAACTGTATGGTAGTGCCGCTTTGAAGAGTCATTCAAGGAAGCTAGATAGGGATAGTTGGTGAATGATTGTAAAAATGTCAGCTAGAAATTTCACTCTTGAAAGTTAGAATTTTTCGTCTGCAACTACCTGTCCTACAACCGAGAGCGTATCGGTAGTGAGTTGTTATAGTACTGTCTCACGAGAAGCGGCCGACGGTACTGTGATTGTCAGACACAGGCCAACAACAACCCCTTTATCTAAGTTCAATTCAATTTAATGGTCTAAAAATCCAAAGGTTGTCATAGCCGGGGTTGGCAGTGGGGAGAAGCTCCCACTGTCTATAAAATGCTCTCATATGGCGTGCGTCTCAAATAGCCTCTGGCAACCAAATCCAGCTTCTGGCCTGCACGAGTGGCTCTCGGAGCCCGGCGGAACTGCTTCTACCAACAGGACAAGTGGCGAGGGCGAGTGACTGGTGCCTAAAAACCAGTTTGCTTCCGGCAGATGTAGCTCGTTAGTCTGGGAGGGTATTTCATCTAGGGGAAGGAAAACCCTGATTTTAAACCTCCGCTGCCTTGCGGGATACCCAATTGCGTGAAAGGCTTCTGGAGAAAACCCTGAGTGAAAATCTGGAGCAGAGTCTCGGTTAGTTGGTGCACACCACCTCTTTCTGTGATATAAATTTCATACGTTTTTCTACTTGTGAGTAGTTCACTCGACATCAAGAATTCATATTTCGCTAATCACGTGTTTTTCTTATTCGGGTCCAGAACAAAATAGTTTGCAACTTTCTTATACATCTGTCCGCGACATTTCGATTTTAATTTTACCGAGTGGTGCTCAAATAAGCGGGAAAATAATCTGATTAAAAGTGTTTGAGTATTACAAGGTTCGTTACTAATTTGGCTGATTGCTTCAGTGTAATTTAAACCCCATTTGATTATTCAAAATATGTGAAGTCCGCACTTATATATAGTGTCTGATGGTGCGAAACACTAATGCAGATCCTATTTTTGGAAAATAAACGAACGTACCTGAGTTGCGTAAATGATGACAACAAAGCATACGTTATTAGAGATCTCCCATTAGTGAGTAAATCAATATAAATTAATTTCCCATCCAATTATTTACCGGAAAAACAAATGTTATTGTTTCTTGATCCCGTTAAATTATGTGAACCGGTCGTTTCGATACAATTCTTCGAGGTGCATGCTTAGAGAGCAATTGTATTTCATTTCGTTAAGTATTGATATAACCATGAAATTTCGAGTGCCTTGAAGGAATATTTCATTACCCCCTTTAAGGTCATTGTTCGATATGACAGTCATCATCAGGGAAAGTATTATCGTAGAAGAGGTCTTTAGGGCATGTACTTCGGTTAAATTTGCACAAAGTTGTGATGGTTAGAATTAGGCTACTCTATAGCATACCATTCTCTCGCAGTTTTTCCCAACATTTCTTAACCCGCTGTTTACCCCCGGTTGTTGTGAGATAATTTGTTTGAGCATATTCGCCCTATAAATCATAGCCACGGCATGATTCGTAACTCGACCCAAAGATCAAAAGGTGCACTTATTAAACCAATAAACTACCGCACCTCATAAACGAGTTGAGAGATGCGCTAGTTTGCCTCTTTATCGATTGCGTTGGAAGCAACCTTGATGACCACTCCACTAACCCCGCAATTTGAAAGAATCTGTTTGCTTACCTATCGCTTTATAGGAAATATAGTATAACATAATCTAAGCAAACTCTTCGATTTTCATTTACTATACGCATATATATTCAATTATAGTTCAATTCATTAAGAGATCACATTCTCATACTTGTGAGTACTGATGTATGGTAAACTGTAACTTGAAAAGGTCGTTTTGATCTTCTATTGAAACGTGAAGAAGTTCAGTATGCTTGTATGTCAAAGCGAATCGATTGACTAAAGTTCATTTTAGATTCCATAAGAGAATTTGTGACTGAGTTCGAAATCGATGGTCCAGAATTCTTCCAGTAGTATGCCACATAACAGCGCCCGGCACTTAGCAAAGCACCCTTTACAAGGTGTCTGTAAACTAAATAAAACAGTCTCACCGATAGGTGAGGAGAGACGCACTGTTGGATTAAAACAGTCTTAAAACTATCGATGAAACGTAGCGGTGATATTTTCGGTTACTAGATTTTAAATTGGAGAATGGCAGATGGTATTGTATGTATGTCGTTACTGCTAAATTCATGTACCATCGAAAGCTTGAATAGAAAGTAATCAATGATTATAAGCTTATATATATATCTATAATTATATATTATTATATATATATAAAAAGCAAACACCTGCTTAATCTACTCAAAAAAGTGTATTTGGGAAATGTTTCGCCAAGATACCCAAGGATCATGAATACATACTTGAGACCAGTCATAGAATATGGTGTGCAGTCATGGTCTCCGTGGCTCAAGATGGATGTGGAACTTATGCAGCGAATCTATCACCGCTCAACGAAAATAGTTCTCAGCATCCGAAACAAACCATATAAAGAAAGGATAGCTCAACTGAATCTGTTCGATTTTCCCTATCGACGAATCAGAGGAGACCTTATCTTACTTTACAAAACATTCCATACCCAGAACCATCCCTTACAGGATTTATTCACGCGAAGGGATACGAGGAATTATCGGACCCATGAATATGTGCTGGTCGTACCCCATTCCCGCCTGAACTGTAGAAGGCATTTTTACTCTGTCCGTGTCTGTTTTACTTGGAACAGTTTACCTTCAACCGTTGCTCACGCCACTAGCTTGCATGACTTTAAAACGAAATTAGACGAATTTTTATTGCATTATTCGTTTCCAGCAACACTTACATACGGTTTATCTATGTTCTTAAGTGTTGATACACGTAAATTTAATTTTTCCCATCCTAGTGTTGTTAATGTTAAGGCTTGTTGCTTTTCTAGACCATTAAAAAACCTGAATTACCTTGAATTAAAAAACCATGATAGTGCCGAATTTCTCCAGTGAAGATGTTTGTAGACATTAATTGCCGAATACCTGAGCCGCGTTATTTCATTGTTTTGATGAACAGGGTTTTGTTGTTTAAATAGGAGAAAGCCGAGCGAGTTGTCTTAAAGAACCCTACAATTACAGTTCCCAAGACAGAGCTCGCGGATGTATAGATAATCCAATTAAGAAAACACTGACGTTGCCTTGGAACGCGTATTAATGCAACTGCCAGTTCCTACCACCTTTCACTGGACGACATGATAGACGGTCAAATGTATTCGAAGTATCCATATAAAAGTTTAAAAGGACAATTACCTCGTCAGCATAGTCTAACGATAGTCACAGATAATCAGAATGTCGGGTATTGATAGCTTTGTATCATAATGCCAAATATAAATTGAAAAAGAATGGGAAATGGGATGTCTTTGTCGGATACCAGTCAGTATGAATTTTGGCTGACGGGGTAATCTACAGGATAATGCTACATGCTGCACTGACATCGTTTCAAACTACGGTAATTGGATGTTGCTTCTAACTCACAAACAGTTAGACCACGTTGTTCTTCAGAAATATAGACATTAATTCACTTGGACGAGATTCCAGAAGTGATTACTTCATGTATACTATTCACCAGAACTAGCAGAGAGGAGCAACTTCTCGATACGAGCGATTTACTTGTTTAGCTGGTACGCAATTTTATGGATCAGAAGATAGCCAGTTACAATGGAAGAAAGGGGCAACCGTGTATCCTTTCGCTTGATGCCTATTATGATTATGCAGAGGCCAATTGGTATTGAATTTATGTCAATAGCGGCGATGCAGATCTAATGGTATTACGAAAATTGAATTTGAATTCTGAGCATCTCATTGCTGAGTACATCTAAACTGACGATCGAAACAAACTCTGCGTGAACGCCATGCAGTCATTTAAAATAACGCACTGCGTTAAAATTTGCGTATTGCTTTACAGGTGTTTAAAAGCTTTATCGCCACAATTTCATCTAGGTATCACCTGGAAGCTGAACTAACAGGGGTGAGGATATAATAAAACGGCGCAAGTACACAGCTGAAAGTTTTCATTTATTTGAAGAGTTTAACACTAAATCAAAAGGGCGAAAGCAGATTCTAGGCTATGCTACCTAAGCCTGGACACCCTGGTTCCCAAAGATATTTTCCTTCTGGATCTGTTTGTATAATCGGGTTTCTAAACTTGTCCAAAACATGTTAAATATGCCATATGCTAAGCGCCTTGGACGATTTGGTTTTAGAACCCTTACTGTTGACAAATCTGTGAATATTCGCGTAAGTCGAAGCGTAGAAAAGACACTGGTAAAAGTTTGGTGCTTTCTGACATGGGTATTATCTGTCTGAGATTAGTGCATCTAAGTAGAGCGATGTAGGAGATGAATAAGCGAAACCAGGATTTAACAACAACGCGGTACCCAACGTTACCGAACAGTGGCATACTAGTTCATACCTTGTTTACCATTTCTCCATTGTATCAAGGTACGTGGATCGTAATCTTCCCGTTCCTACCGTGAAGCGTGCAAACAGCACGAAAGCGACCGCGTGTGTGTAATGGAAATGCAGGCAAATACGTATTTTTGTTTAAAGCGGTACTTATTTATTGAGCTAAACTTGTTAACATCTGACTGAAATGTTAAAAGTAATATCGAGCACATGAGACAAAATGGGACAAATGTAGAGACAACCGCGATTAAAAAATAAGCAAATATACCAAAAACGTTGGAAGGTGGGGAAAATCAACAGCATGAAGATCGCAAACATTGATTATAGATTATGTTCATCTTCTCCCAAACGTGACGAAAAAGAAGAAATAGAGATAACCTTAAACTTAACCACAGTTGGCACATCGAGGATTCGATTAAATAACTTCAGCCTCTGAGATCGCATCGGTGAATTGACTGATTTAAGCATATGTGGAGCGATGCAACTGAAATAGTTTTTATGTTATCAGCAGTATCGGCTACCAACATAGTAAAGCAGTATTCAGGCAGGGTGCATCTCATGGAAATTCTTGCTCGCCTAGACCCCTTACCTCAGGGTATTATCAAACATGATTGAGATTGAGTAGAAGCTCGTGTTATGATCAAGACAACCTAGTTCGACCTTCGCGAAGGTGCATCATTACAAAATAAAATCCAATTCACATTATTCTGAAATGTTACTGTGCTTCCGATCAATAAAAACGTGGTTAATGAAGAGGAGTGAAAGACTGGATCTTGTAATTGGATCAATGCTTTTGGTATTTAATTTGCACCAGCGCAAATAGACTGAATCAAAGTGTCGCCATTAAATGTCAAGATGAGGCTGCGCAACAACAAAATCTTCGCCTTCAGTATCGATTCCGGAGAGAACTCAAGATGACCGAGCATGTACATAATCCTTCCCTGGCAACTGCAGGCATAATGAGAACCATGGAAACAGGCACACTGATCTTTTGGATCACTAAACCGAACTGATTAACGGCATTCCCGACAGAATTAGGCAAATGGCCTCCGCATAGATTTCGATCAACAAAATATAGAAATACCGTTCACCCCAAACAACAATGACACAAATATCAGAAGATAACCAAATAGCAGTGGCGAAACTCAAAATAATGTAATCAGCATAACATAGTAAAAACACAGGAAACAGGAGTGTTTGAAGTATAAAATGAAGGGATTCGTTACGTCATGAGATAGAGATTCTCTGATTAAATGGGATTGATCAACTCCCAACGTGAAAGACCTTGATCGAATGGAAGATCCCGATTCCCCTGAGCCTCGTTGTCGCCCGATCCATCGTACACTGACCGTGGTGTGAGACGGAATTCCGTGGTGTGAAAGCGGCGTACGAGTTGATTGTGAGCCACACTGATGGTGGTGATCTTCCTTCGCTGGAGACTAGAATAAGCTTGAAGCGTGTCGGCATCATTTAATTGACTAGTTGCTTCGTCCAAGAACACAGCGCACGGCTTTTGGTAACAAACCGACGCTAAGACTAAGCGCTGCATTTCTCCGGGGGAGTAACAAGTCGGCCTGAGATTCGATTACAAAATGCAGATGTGATAAGATAAGAAATCATGCTAGTGCGAAAACATTGATCACAAAAGGCAATAATTTAGTTCACACGATATTAATGGAAACCGCAACGAGGCAAACAAATATGACATACAAAAGAGAAATATATGCAACCATAAAATGTACGTAATCATTATCATTATTTAATCGTAATATCTGAAAACGTACGCCAGATTATATCGACAGATGAAAATGACAATCGCTTAATACCCACCGGTCTAAACTTATCGATAGGCACCTCGTGTGACGTAAGGCCTTAGAAACTTGCGTCTATCTGTGCCATCTTCGCATCAATCAATCGAAATCTTGACATATGCTGGTATGAGTTCACTTGAAAATTAAATGTTGTTCCTACATCAGTGCTTGTTGGGAAGATGTTCTCTCGGAATAACCAGGGTGTAGGAACTTCAGCTAAACTCGTTTTGACCAGCTGGAGAACAATGAGATATTTATGCACGGATTGCTATCAATTGAAACTGATTACCGGCTCATAGACCTCGAACGATATTCAAGTACCAAACGCGTTTCTAAATTAGCCAAACGGGGTTGACGTTACCCTCAGGGTTCCCAAAGACGAACAATCATTGCACACCGTAAGAATAGTAGAATAGTTTTGATAGATGAATCACCAATCTCTCCCCCAACGGGAAACGACTCAGAACACAAACATGCTGTTATTTTGACTATAACGACCCAAAAATACCAAGTACCGTCAAGGTACAGATTACGTATCTAATCTAACCTTTCAACATCTATGGAATAAGAAATTTCAGACCAGCATGAGCTGGTTTCATCAAGCAAGCGACACGGCATCATTGATACTTAGATTTCATGCGAGGACAATGGTTGCCTTCCTATACAAAATCTGGTACAAGACACCGGGGAAACTATATGGCAAAAACGTTAGAAATCGTTTACTATTTGCAAAAATGGGAATGCTGGCATGTTCTCACTACCTTGCACCGTAGAAACAACCACGATGAAGATTTAGTCCCTGTAAACATATTGAGCAAAAATCTTTCTAAGGGTCCCAAAGTTTAGGAAAAAACATTTCTCAAATTTTCCAGGATCATAAATGCTAAGATTTCACAGCACCACACCAGAAAATTTGAAGAGATAATGGAGCGCTTGTACAACAACCCCTCGCAAACACACACACAAAGATAAAACTCTTCTTTGTATTGGTTTACAACTTTCAAAACTATCCATGACCTAAAACAGAACTCCATGACTTTCGTGGTTAGAAAATGTAAAACTGAAATTCCATGAACAATGTCATGTGTTGCTCACATCCCCAAACCCATCCCAGTTATTTTTCGAGTTAATTTTTCAAATTCCCCTAACATTTGTCTAGCCCATGGCAACTCGACACTTTTTTAGCCCAAGTATTACTTCATTGAGTGGCACTACATACAATTTATTTTATTTGCATTATATAAAGAACCTAATTTATTGATGCTATGAAGTTGGAAAAAACGCTAACCGATTTTTAATTCAGACTGAGATGTCCTGTTTTTTAATTCTTTTTTTATTCCCGTCACATTTGTCTAGCCCGAGGTAACCTGACATTTCATCGGCCTATGTATTATTTCATTGTGCGCACGCTATACATATTTTTTATTGGTATTATGTGGAGAAATTATTCTATTGCTGAAAATTCGTGATCAAGAATAAAGTCATTCTTCTTCTTTTTCTTACACACCAAAACAGGTTTCTGTTTGTTTCCCGTCAGTAGGGGAAGACAGTGAGATTGGCTAGAAACAGTGGATAAGTAGTAAACAAAGTTACACTCGAATGCCACTGTTAAATACGAAATACGACATTCAAACACAGAATCATACACGTGATTCCTGGTCAAGCACTCAAGGCGCTCATGGATGACCAACGTGGTGTTTCTCACATAATTTGTTCAACGAATTCCTGGGATTACTTGACCTTCAATTATGACATCTGTACGCATATTCAATGATTTCGCTCAGCGGGATTCATGAAATGATCAGACCAACGTGCAGCGAAGTAGTTTATAACAAAATTCGACATGAATGACATTATAATACCGAGTGAAACAGAAAAAAAAACAATAAAGTACGAAAATGAGCTGATCGAGGTATGAAACACATTCCTCTAGTCAGACAACAACAAAACAAAATGCGACATACCACTCATTTCTTTCTGGCTTGCTTCCATGCAACCCGAGCTTGCAACCCAACTGGCAAGTGTAGCGGATCGTTTGGCAGAGACGCCAAAATACCGTAGCAAAACTGCTGTGAGCATTACGAGGCACGGAAAATTTGTGTTGAAATTTCGCCAACCTGGTAAGCAATTCATCCACAGCTTTACTATTAACCAATCGGAATTCGATCAGCAACGCGAACGCAATCATAAAGGATCGAAGTGGATAACCACAAAGACATTGATCAAGATCCAAGAGATTGTTCACTTGAGGGGGGCTTGTAAACGGGTCATCCGGCAACGATTCTGCAAACGAAACAAACATGAGCATGGGTTGGATGGATTTCGATTGATATACTCTCTCAGAGCTGAAATGAGAAAGTGCTGTTGTGCATATATTGATTCACAATACACATTCCAGTCAACTCCAATAGCTATGTTGCAATCGCACGCTAACGTCAAAATGGATCGACTACTTCGTCCTGAACGCTTTGAAACCGCCCCAAACGCATCTGATGCTGCAGACTCGTGGGAACATTGGTTCTATACATTCACAAACTTTCTTGATGTTATAGACTCACATAAGCCAGACAAATTAAAGACACTCATCCATTTCCTTTCCCCGTCTGTGTATAAACTCGTGTTTCAATGCACTTCCTATGAATCAGCTATTTCTACTTTGCAGTCAACCTACGTACAATCGAAGAACGAAGTTTTTGCTCGACATCTACTAGCTACGTGTAAGCAAGATTCCAGCGAAAGCCTCGATCAGTTTTTGCAGCGACTCCGCTCGCTCTCATGGGACTGTAACTTCAAATCTGTAACTGCTGTCGAGTATCAAGACGAAGCCGTACGTGATGCTTTCATTTCGGGAATGTCTTCGAATTCTATCCGACAACGCTTGCTTGAAAATAAATTTCTAGACATCCAAACTGCTTTTGACCAAAACAAGTCTCTAGACATGGCGCAGAAGCAATCACATTCTTATACATCACCCATCCAGGAAATTCCTTGTAACACTGTGCAAACAGAAATGCATAGCCACCAAAACATACCGATAGATTCAGTCCCAAATAAAACGTTGGCCAGCATCAACCGGAAACTCCAAGGCCTTTGCTACTTTTGTGGTTATGATAGACATCCTCGTCACAAGTGTCCTGCTCGTGATGCAGTCTGCAAGGCATGTGGAAAAATGGGACATTTTCGATCAGTATGCCGTTCTTCCAAATCTGATAAACATGTTGCATCTGCATCACCATTTGTAGCATCCTCTGTCATCACCGCTGCTGCTCCAGCTTGTCTTTCAAATGCAATCACTAAAGTCATTGTGAACGGTGTGAAGTTAGATGCATTGATCGATACTGGAAGTTCAGAAAGTTTTGTATGCGAATCCATTGTTCAGAGGCATAATTTTCCTACATATCAGTCACACAGCGAAATCATTTTAGCTTCTACACAATTACGAAGCCATACCAAGGGACATTGTGTTGTTTCTTTGTCGCATAACGGAACAGTATTTAACGATGTTAAGCTTTCCGTACTCCCACACTTGTGCACTGATATCCTTCTCGGACATGATTTTTTTAAAACATCACGAAAGCGTTCAACTCTCGTTCCAGGGCGATCGCCCTACCTTCTCTGTATGTGGTCTCACGACATCTAGTCTGCCCGCGCCTACGTTATTCGCGCATTTATCGCCGGCATGCCAACCAATACGAATTAAATCACGGCGGTTTAGCCAAGCTGACGAATCGTTTACCAAATCTGAAGTAAACAGATTAGTTACTGACGGTATAATTGAACCATCCAAGTCTCCTTGGCGTGCCCAAGTGCTCGTAACCACGAATGAACGTCAAAAGAAGCGTATGGTGATTGATTACAGTCAAACCAACAATCGTTTCACTGAACTTGATGCGTACCCCCTGCCTCGTATAGACGCCATCATTGAAAAGATATCCCGCTATGAAGTATACAGTACACTTGATCTAGAAAGCGCGTATCATCAAATCCCTATCAGAGAAGACGAGAAAAATTCACTGCATTTGAGGCTTGTAATAATCTGTATCAATTTTGCAGAATACCATTCGGTGTGACTAATGGTGTAGCTTGTTTCCAGCGCGCTATCGATGAATTAATTCGCAAAGAAAATCTCGATGGAACATATGTTTATGTTGACAATATCACGGTTTGTGGAAAAGATATAGCCGAGCATAATCGCAACTTGGATAAATTCTTACACATTGCAAAACAGTAAGGATTGACACTCAACGACAAGAAGTGCATTTTTGCTGCGAATGAGATTTGTTTATTAGGATATAACGTTTCATTCGGGAAGATCAAACCTGATCCGGATCGCTTTAAACCATTAATTCTCCTTCCTCCGCCTACGGATCTGAAGTCACAGCAACGGGTAATTGGTATGTTTGCGTACTATTCTCAGTGGTTTTTAAAATTCTCCGATAAAATTCACCCCCTCATCCACAACACGGAGTTTCCGTTGTCTAAAGATCTCTTACGTAGCTATGAAGCTCTCAAGGCAGAATTAATGGAAGCTGCAGTAATGACCGTAGACCGAAACGTGCCTTTGGTGGTCGAAACTGATGCATCTGATATCGCTATCTCTGCAACACTGAACCAAAATGGCCGTCCAGTAGCATTCTTTTCTCGAACACTAAGTTCTAGTGAACGAAGACATTCTGCTGTAGAAAAAGAGGTATACGCTATCATAGAAGCAATTAGAAAATGGCGGTATTATCTACTGGGGACGCATTTTAAATTGATAACCGATCAGCGATCCGTCGCTTTTATGTATGATTCGAAGCTCGGTGGAAAAATAAAAAACGACAAAGTTCAACGCTGGCGCATTGAGCTATCTCAATTCTCTTATGATGTAATCTATCGACCCGGAACCCAAAATCAAGCTGCAGATGCGCTCTCGAGAGCTTACTGTTCATCAAGTC